>WTSP01012987.1:0-16135 GCA_025331215.1 Actenoides lindsayi
AGGTTCTGGGGGAAAAAAAATAGTAAATATCTTTAACCAAGCAAGGAAGAAATCTAGCTGGAAAACAAATGCCACTAATAAAAGTGCAAGCAGTTTTCACCTCTCTTTTTTAATGTTGATTTCTAATAGATGACTTATCCTTTTGTTTCCCCTCAGTTTTCTCCCCTTTCTTCTCCTCCTAAGAAAGAACCATGACAAGCTTCTAGCAATACCTTGTTAGAGTTGCTGTTGGAGGAAGGGTTACTCTTGGACACAGAAATTACTTTCAGGGAAGAACTGATTTGCTGAATGGCTAAAAAGTATAGGCAAATAGGAAGGACATAGAGGAAGTGCGGAGTTCATTTATTCGCCTTTATTGACTTTATTTGGGGTGAGAGAGGCAAGGCTGATGCAAAGCCCATTTATGAAGGCACACACATCATATGGGTTACAGCCATAGTGTGCGTAGCTATCTGATATCAGTGTTTATATAGCCAGAGATGGCCTTAAAGTCTTTGACTAGTAATGAACAAGCATGCTGTCAGTGCTAGAGTGGTTGCATCCATTCAGACAGAAGCAAATGTCCTCTTTTGCACTGAATTCACATCAGTTTAGTCAGGGTCACTCTGCCTCTTCTTTTGATTTTTGTTGTGTATATTCTGTTGGCACAGCATAGACTCAGGATTGATGTGGAAAACAAATGTTTTTCCTAGACTCCGGGGATTCTGAAAAGGAGAACATATGTTTTACAGGTATTACTGAACTCTAAATAAGAGCCATGTCCAGAGAAAAAGAATTTCAGCCAAACTATACTCATCCTTTGGGCCATATCCTGGTCCCAGCTAAATGAAGAGAAGTAAGTCAAGGGAATTTTGTGATACGTAAACCCAAAGAACTAAAGTACCGACTCAGTAAATTGTTCAAGCATATGCTTATGCTAGTCATGGAAAAAGTTATCTTCAGCATGTGCTAGACTCCCATTGACACATCCAGTGCATGCATAAAGTTAAGCATACAATTAAGACTTTTGCTGAACAAGGTGTCCTATTGATTTGAGACCTGAAAACAAAATTCTTAGTAAATTAAGCTGTTTATCAGGATGATGAAAATCAGTGACTTGCTCACGGTATGTATCAACCACATTACATTAGTAAGAACATGGGTGAGTCTACCGGACCACCAGATTTAGCAGAAAAAGTACAAACCTTAGTATAGAAACAGATCTTAATGAAGAAAGAAGATGATGACAAAGTTGTACACTAGGATCTTGGTAGAAGCAAAAGGCTAGGAAACTAGCACAGCTTTGGGCTACATGGTGGCTGAAATAGCACTGCTCATTTGAGAAATCTATGGGAGATGGCAAAGCTTGTCAAATACGTACTGTCTGGATTTAAGTCCCCTTTGCCGTTTTTTCCCTAGCTGGCATGTATTGAACACACTTTGCCTTTGCAGACGAAAAAAAAAGTTATCTACAAATTCTAGGTACCATACATTCGGTTTCATCCCTTTAGTCATGCCTATTTATCTGTAATCCCGTGCAGCAGTACACCCACCTACCCAGTAACTCTGCAACTCAGTATACAGAGGGCCAGGTGGGCTTTCCTGACGCAGACCACCAGTTTCTAAAGGATTTGCACTGTTGAGTTTCCACAGGCACTTGAAAATCTGTCCTTTCAGTAAAGTCTCTGGTACTGCAAAGATCTCATAGGACAGACAAGACAGAAAAAGAACAGAAGAGGAACAAGAGATTTGCCCCCAGATCACCCATTTTAGTGGCAAATAGAGATTATAACACAGGTGTTCTGTAATCTCTGCCGGTATAGATCACCCTCAAGGCCAGCTCTCATTGAAGTGTCTGTGATAGCTCAGACAGGTTAATCAGAATGAAAAGGGAACTTGCCTTGAAGTGGAGTGAATTATTTGACTAACACTGTTATTAGAGAAGGCCAGTATAAAACGAAGGAGCATTTGTGTGCTTTGCAGCTGTACATGTGAGATTTATTTGGTGTAGGTCTAGGGGAAAATGTCACACCTCTTCTGTTGCAGTGCTTCAAAGTCAAAGTGGTGTGCAACCCCTGCTTCTCCTCCCCCTGTTACATATACTAGTGTGTTATAGGGTAAGCATGAAATTAGGCTGGAGACTTCACAAAGACCTAAGAAAAAGAAAATACAATTGGGGATATGGCTGCCTAAGCCCTTAGGTCTTTGGGAAGAACCCAGCCTTACAGCACAACTCATGCAACAGCGAGGTATGGGAGTTGTCCTGGCTTGGCATTCACAGAAGTGGGAGCAGGACATGGCCCCTCACCTCTGGACTTGCTTTTAGCACACTGTGAGGGTGCTCTGTGTCAGTCAAGTCTAAACCTCAAAGTTAGCAAGTCTACACCACAAAGTTAGCAAGTCTACATGACCACAGATCCTGCTGGCAGGCTGCAGCCAGCTCCTGCTGGCCAAGGGGCTGGAAACTGCAGCAACACGGTGCAGAGCCAGCAAGTACCTACGGGAAAGGCCAGCTCCCCTGATGGGGATATTCACTTCGTTACCTGGACTTTTGAGCTAGGCATTCCAACACCCTTGAGCCACCACTGTGTAACCCTTGCCAACTTTTGGCTGAAAGTCAAGGCAAGGAGAAATGTACTTTGAAGAAGGGGGAAATATTACAATGGTAGCAGAGTTGTTCAGATTGTCCTGGTTACTTTCCATGACGTTTAACTTGAGCCATGAGTTTTCCCTGTGTATGTGTTTATATGCAGGAATTATTCCTGGTAAAAGGCTTCCTTCAGGGGTACATAGCTGGAATATGTTGTGCACAACCTGGTATAGCTTACCTGTTCAGCTGGTGTAAATCATTACAGCTCCACAGAGGTTCTCAAGTAACAGAGAAAAACTATTCCTTTCTCTTGGCCCTGCTATTCGCTTCCTCACTTGAGCCACCCTAATGCCCCCAGGCTTAAGAGATCAATCACTGCCTTTATCAGGGAAACAGGAAAGCTGCTCTTTCCAGTCCTCCAAAACAACACCACCACATCTCCCTGCTTCTCTCACACACATTGCAAGCAGTTTCCTGAGCATCCAGGGTAGCAAATGTGTGTACCCTCAAAGGACTCACTACTCAGCCTGTTGAACACTTCTTGGCCCTGCAGTGTGGCTACTTACCATCAGCTGGGACTTACTTCTAGTAAGAGACAAAAAAACCACCTATGAAATGCTGCAGAGAAGGGCAGACAAAGAACATGGCCAATTATCATCATTTGTAATTCTCTATTGTATTGTAAATACATCTTGTACATACTTGGATGTTTTCATCATTTACTGCTTTTATGGATTATGTGTTAAATGAGACTCTCTTAGTTTATTGTGTAACACTGTAAATAACATAACATTTTTTATTATTTATGCATAGGCATCTAACACATGGAGAAAGTTATCCTCATATTATTTTAAGATATATGTCAAAAATATGTTGCATTTTTCTTTTTTGCTTTGAAAAAATTGTAATATATCCTCTTTTTCCCCTCTTTTCCTTTAAAAGAAAAATGAATGCTAATTTATTGTTCAGGAGAGAAAGGGGATGTAACTGAAAGGCAAACTGTTCAAAGAACATGCTATGGAAGCCACAAGCTACTGATAAACTAAAGAATTTATTATCCCAAATACAGCAATAAGTAATTGTTGATTTATTAAGATTTTGTTATTCATTTTCAGTAAAAGAGGTGCTGGATTAAATTGTTTATGTGTGGTACTGGCCCAGCTGCTTAGCAGACTGTGTCAGGTCACTAACCACCATCTTTCTGGACCCAAACTTTGTTGTAAAGGTCTTGTTCTGTCTTTGTGGGCCACTGTTCCCTGAGTTTTCTGACTCATCCCTATGGAGGTCTCTGGCGGACACTCTTGTTTCTGTGTACAGTATTTTTAATGATTCATTATCTGCAGGTATGAGCATAACAGACATGTACGAGTGCACCACATCAGGCTGGAATGCATTTATTGTTCAAAAGAAGAAAGTAAAGTGCTCCAAACTGGATGAATTGCTACAGACTTCTTCAGGTAAATGTTCAACAGTGACTCATACAATTGTCATGTCTCCGTCATTCATTTCTCCCTAAGTATCTGTCAAAAGGAAGAGCAGGTGTTGATAGCTGTCTTGAACTCTATTTTAACATGCTGAACCCAGACACCAAGTTCCTGGTTTAAAAGGCTCTCAAACATTAATCATTCATTGCTAATGTTTTCCCAGTAACTAGCACTATTCTGGACACCTTAAGTCAGGGCTGCCAGGATACCTGCAAAGCCAGATACTTCTTATATATTATCCGTGTAGGACCTCTTGATCCAGGCACAGGTGGTTGTTCTGCATAATGAGTCCTTTCACTGCTTGCTAGCATGTTTTTTTCATGTATTGTTTCTGTTTCCAATTCTAAATATAACAACACTAGTATTTTCTGTATATCCTCTCCTGAATCTACAGGAAGCAGGGGTAATAAGATTAAAGGAGACCCCTACATAGAAGGAGGAAGCCCTGGTGCTGTTGCTGGCCTTGCCTATCTAGAGCTGAATAATCCTGCTGGGAACAGTCAGAGATACTCCTTTTGGGCCAGTTCAGTGACAGACTATCCCAAAGTGATTAAACAAAAGGTAAGGCTATTTTCCTGAAGCAGAGATGATTAGATGGGATCACCTCAAGGGGAGAAATGATTAAGCTATAGATGTTCTATTTCAGGGTGTAGTCTGAAATCGTTCTGTTTTCAGATGACTTTATAAAAAAGAAAAGGAAAGTTCACAGGAAGAAAATGCCATGAAATTAACATGATCAGCTGCATCAGAAGTCTCAGTCCTTTGGCAGGTCAATACCTACAATCTTACCAGCCTTTAGTGAAGTTCTTTGCTTAACAATAGACAGTCACCCTGGCACTGGAGAAAGACTAGATTTGAGATAGCCCCTTTCCTGAAATTCACATTGGCAGGTCTGTGTGGCTTCCACTCAGCTTGCCAGTTTCTGTGTATCCCTTTTATGCCTCTTTCTTCTCTCTACATCCAGTTTAGCATAACTGGAGAATATGAAAGCCAGACATTTGAAAGTTGGGCATGGCCATATTCACTGCTACCTTGGCTAAGTCCTTTTTGGGAACAGTCCACATACTGAAGAATGGTGTAAACCCAAAATACTTCTCTCAGGAAGTTTTAAATTAAATGTAAAACTCACAATATCATAAAATAGGCAATAGAAAGGCAAAATGCTTTTGACTTATTGTTACCTTCAATTGCTGTTCAATGAAATACCATAATAGGTTATCCAGCTTTTTAGGCTAGGAACAGGTAGGTGAGAATTTGGGTTACTCTGCATTGGTGGTCTGTATTAAACTTTCATCGCAACTATAATCTCATAGCTCAAATATGTTTAAACATGACTAATCTTCCAGTAGCTTTAGTCAGTAAAGCTGACTTTTTAGAAGAACATTTATATTAAATACTAACATATGATTTTAGCTAGTTAGCTACCTAGCCACTGTCAACTCCCATGTGTGGGAACATATGTCACAAATTATTTTGCATGAAGAAATGTGTTTATAAACTCATATATCTATTATGTAGCTATTTAATTGTAACTATTTAATCTAAAAGTTTTTCTACTCCGTGTAGCTAACACCATTATATGAGCTGGTAAAGGAAGTGCCCTGCTCCTCAATCAAAAAGCATTACCTAAAACAAGCCATTGAAGACTATATGGCTGAAAATGATCCCTGCAAATGTCAGCCTTGCCAGAACGGTGGTGAGGCAGCTGTGGAAGGAACTCAATGTGTGTGTTACTGCAAGCCTTACACCTTTGGAGCAGCTTGTGAGCTGGGAACTCTAGTGCAAGACCATCCAGGTCAGCACTCTTCAAACTTATGAGAGTTTAGAAGTGGTGAAGTGTGCTCTCCTGCTTCCAGAACTTGTTTGTCCCACGGCGCAGTGTGAAGGAGTGGCTGATGGGCAGTGGCAGCTTGGGTCAGATATCACTGCAGACATACAGCATGGGGAGGGTCTTCTTGCTGAGCCTCAGCCTTTGCTTAGCAAGTCCAAATGGTACTTAACAAAGAACTGTTTTTATTATTATTGTTAAATGTAGTGAACAATACTAAACACTCAAAATGTAACCTTCTATAAATAAGTATATATACTAAATGAATATCTATAACTTCAACAATTTTTGCTTTTTAATTTTGTAGTTAATTGTAGCTGATAATTATTTCTATGTTCTCTCAGTTTCTGATAACATACCAAACACATGGAATTATGTAAAAGGCAAGTTTGGGAAAGGTGAAAGAGTAGATAATTGCAATCTGGAATTCTCTGTAAGGGCACGGTTTGGACCATCACTTGCTTTGAACAGCCTGTGCCTTTAAACCACCACAAGTGGCTTGAGGTGAAATATTCCCAAATGTTGTATAGGTGTTGTTGATGGACACTGGAGCTGCTGGTCTTCTTGGAGCGTTTGTTCAGGGGGAAGGAAATCAAGGAGTCGAACCTGCAACAATCCCTCCCCACGTGGGGGTGGGAAGGCCTGCATAGGAGAGCAGCAAGAAAGCAGACCCTGTGAAGATGAGGAGTTGCAGCATTTTCGGTAAGAAAAAATATTTGCAGCATGACTAGAAGAAGATTAAAAAAAATTATTTCAGAAGGGCGCAAAAGCTATTGAATTCAGGAGAAGTTCACTTACTGAGCTTTCATATTTAAGTTGAAACAGAATGAAATCCAGAAGTGGTGCATCTGGTACAAGGTAAGAGTAGAAAATGGGATAAAAACCCGTAAATTTGACACCATTCTGTTTAGCACTCTCTCATACAGCCTGGCAGTGCCTAATTTAAGTAGAACTGTGATGTAAATGGCAAATGTAATAGTACTGAAAATGGGCTTCGTTGAGAAGTATAGAATTTTGAAAGGAAGGGAAACTAAATTAAAACTAAAATGTACTTTTCTTTGCTTTGTAGCTTGATTGAACCACACTGTTTTGATTTATCCATAACTCCTACAGAATTCTGTTCACCTCCTCCTCTCTTAGAAAATGGATTTGTTCAAGTAAGTTATTTCTATTACTCTTGTTATCTGTCCTATCACTACCTGCAGTGTCTCTATCACAGGTAATACAGGTATTCACTTGCAAATTTATGTTTATCTTGGTATGCTTAGTATCAGAGATACTGTATAGCAGCTGTCTCAGCATTTCTTCCTGACTGAAGTTTACATGACATTAGCCAAGTCTTCTTACTAAAAATAAAAGAAAACAAAAAATGCCCCACTCCCAAAACCAGAACAAAATCTTTGCTCTTCTGGACCATGGTAGCTACAGAGAAAAGTAATCTATTTGTCCTTTACCTTATACACATATTAATTTTTTTCCGAGCCATGTGAATTACATATAAAAGCATAGGAAACTAGTGAAAAAACAGCACAGATAGTAAAGTGTCCAAGGTCATCCAGCAAATTCATAGCAAAATTATAAACAGATTTTAGGAATCTTCACTCTACACCCTGTAACTCACCATTGCACTTTCTTGTTCCCTGATGAAACTAAGATCTGGCAAGCTATTTATCTGACTGTAACTTGGGCCTATTTAACAAGGGAGACTTAATTCCTCCCTTGGAGGAATGGATTATGCCTCTTCCATGTTATGAGGTTGTATAAAGTCTTTTTGCTTAATAAATAGATAAAAGGATTAGTTCAAAATCCATTAGTTGCCTCTGCACAATGGCAGCCTAAGGCAAGATCCAAAATTTTATGCTCCCTCTTTTGCCAGGATTTTGAATAATCAATAGCTGTCTCCTATACAGATATTTTTTGATTCACAAACTAAAGTCAAAACACTGCCATGTGGGGAGTAGTCTTGAATTTTCATATGATCTCTCCTTAAAAGAAAGAGGGTTATAAAATGAGAAAAGATCTGTGTCTTCAAGTCCAGCTCTTTTGAGTAACCACATCACACTAACCTTTTGCAAGCTGGTAACATGACATCCTAAGAATCATCAAAGCCATGTACTCTCCACTGGTACCTCCAGAAGGTTGTTCAAGAGCTCATGTTCCCCCTCAAATGCTTGATAACAGCCATATTTGCAGTAGTTTATACACTGGCAGGAGAGTGCAGTTCCATCACTGACATACCACTGCCAGATTCCTGTCACAGGGTGCGTTCAACTCCGAACCTTCTTTTGCTAAGTTAAAATAACCCAAATATTCTGTATTCTGCCAATCTATTTGCAGCATCATCTCCAATTTTCAATCAGAATTGCCCCCAGTATTCCAGATGCTCATCAATGCATTGCAGAGTGTCATTAATACTCCTCACTGTCCTCAGCTACAGCATTGCATAATCGAAGCGAGTTCAACACCACTGATGGTATTTAGACGGTATATCCAAAATTTCACCTCTTCCTTTTCTTTCAGAATGCTGAAAACTCATACCCTATTGGGAAAAGCATTGTTTATGCTTGCAAACATGGATATTCTCTTATTGGTGATCCTATTGCTAAGTGTGGCAGTGATTTACAGTGGCAAGTTGGAGACAGATATTGCCAGGGTATGTCTAACTGATTATTGTTTTGAAATACAACTCCATTCTTGAATACCAGTGAAATATCTCTGAAAATCTGCTTTCCAATAACAGTGGGGGAAAATACATACCTGCATTTCCCAGTTCCCTAGACATAATCAGGTCTAAATTGACCTTTGAGTCCAGATATTGTAATACTAAAAAAGAAACATGCCCATAAAGGCTGGATTTAAGGAAACTGGAAGTGAGGGAGACTAAATTCTAGTCCAGGAATTGCTTCCTGTGGAAATAGACTTTATTGCTTAATTCAATCCTGTGCAATATCCAAGAATCATGGGAATGAGTCTATGTCTAAAACCAACTGAGGAAAAGGTTCAGTGGGCAGCACTGGGCAAACACAAAGTTCTCAAATTTGTTAAATTGTTGTAAGAACACAACTCCAAGGATCACTTTACATCTTGGATGGTCTCTTCACTCTTTTCTTCTAACCTGGTTAGTAATAGTTAGAGGGTTTTTTTTTTTCCCCTGCACATTTTATTTGTGAGTCAACTTTGAATGTGATCATAGAGACTTGAGATTTTTCAGACCTGCAGTTCAGCACCATTCATTTCTCCTAACCAGGACTGATGGTGCACAAATGCTAGTCCACACTGTTAAAATGACGTCTGTCTATGAGTACACGGTCTCCCAGGGTCCTTTATGTATGACCTTTCTCTACTACAATGTTACTCTGTAGTATTGAACCTTCAACAGAGGCACGGGTCCTAAAAACAGAGAAGCCTTCTTCAAGCTATACAAGAAGATATTGTCTCTCTGTTCATGGTATTGCACATGTCCAGCTGTTCTGATGAGTTAATAACCTGTACTAACATGATTGATATGTCTCTATAGGAAGATCAGCTAATCTTACAATTCAATTTCATAAGGAATCTAGGAGAAGATAAAATATGTGACTGCTTTCTGCAATGTACTGATTCACAGTGGCTATCTCAAATGCTTCAATCCTTAGAAGCTGCTTGTCTCCTGCCCGTCTTGGAAGGTGGTTTGCAAGGAGAGCCATGGAAACCTGTGTATGAGATTGGTGAGAGAATAACTCTGTCTTGTCCACATGGCATGCACTTAGAAGGGGCACGCTCCATTTTGTGTGAGCCCAGTCTCAAGTGGTCTCCTGACATGAAGACAAGCCAGTGCAAGAGACCAGGTAAGACATTGCAGTCCTCCAAGTGCAATGCAGGAGTTTCTGTCCTGGACAGCCTATGGCTTGTGTAAATAAGATACAGACAGAGTTATAGCTGATATAGTGATAGAGAATCCATACTTCTGTCACCAGCAGGAAGCACATAAAACGTGAGCAGGTTTTCTGTAGGCTGTTCAAACATGCTGCCTTAAATCATTCCTTGCGAGGCTTCCTTATGGTTTTTGCTTCCTAGTTCCCTGTAGGTATCAAGTATTAACATTATTTTAAGCAATTGCCTAGGATGTATGCTGTCTATTCTGCCACCGAAATATACTTCATTTTCCACCCACATTGTGTAATGCCACCACCATGTGAGCCACACCTTAAGAGATTCAGCTTTTCTATCTGGAAGCTGTTCAGTGCTCTACAGCCTCTCATGGCAGAGAAGGACAGGGCTGGGTAACTCCTTTTGCTCAGCTGACAGTCACACAACTGATAAGGAACTCCAGGAACTGGGACCAAGGGGAAAATGCTGTTTTTTGGTCTTGGTAACAGCTGTTTAAGCTCAGGGTTGATACTGGAAGGCACTGGCAGTGAGGGAAATGGGCTATAGCATATAGCAGCTCTATCTACACTGCAGAAAGGCAGACAGAGCTTTCTCTTGTGCATGCCTACGATGCTGGTCAGTGACATACAGATATCCAAGCAGCCTACTGCTTCAGACCAGTCAAATTCTCACTTGATGTGCCAGATGCTAATATCCCTGGGAGACCCTTGCTTCTACATCCACTGCTGTAGAAGACTAGGCATGTCTCTTAGATTTCATGTTTGTCCTCTCCTTATTAGCCAACTGCTGCCTAAGGTTGCCCAACCTGAGGGAAGAAGCAGGTGGCAGTCAGGCTTGGACCTTAGAAGGCAATAGTCCTGTGAGATTCTCAGTGTAAATTGTCTGCTGCTGTGTCATGTCCACATGTACAGGAAGTGTAAGGATTATAGATGGAATAACATAGCTGTACATAAACAGCTCACCACTGCTGAAGTGTTAAAGTACCAATGCTGACATACTGTTGACAGTTACTCCTTAGGCTTAGCTTTAATGACTGATTTCCATCCTTTTTTATTACATCATGTATTCAGATTCCAGTAATAATTAGGATGAGTTTCAAATGCTTCAGTCTTTAGAAACAGTTTGTGCCTACCTGTATAGGAGCATTACATCAGTACAAAAGTTAAAAAACAAGAAAGGGACAACAATTAAGTTAGAAGAACAATTAGAACAGCTAGAAAAGCAATGAATATGAGACAAGAAGGGTAAAAAATAAGATGATCTATATACACAGACACAGTGGCACACATACATTTGGATGAGAGTGTTTAATCAGCAATAGTGTGGGTAACAATCATATATACAACCATGGATGTTGTATGGGGATGGACACAATGCAGTGATTTGTAGACAAAATTTCCTCTCTGCAGGAAGACAGGGTTTTGCTTGCTGTCCATATTGCACAGCACTGCAACATTTTTTATTTTTTTTAAATTTTCTTGTCTGGCAGTTTCTGTCCATCTATTTTACTTGGCAAGTCTTAACCCACAAGGAAGATGTAATATATATTTAAAAAGAAAAAAGTTCAAAAAAATAATACAAAAAACCTCAGGACTGTTACAGTAGAAAACTACAGACATCTAATCAAGAAAACAAATCAGGATAAAGCATTCTCAGAAAGTGTGTCTGTATGGATTTAGCAAAATCTTGCCATTACTTGACGCAGAAATCTCCACAAGAATGTTTAGCAAAGGCCTTTTTAATTTTCAGGCTTGGAATGCAACTCAAAGAACAGTACATGTGCAATCATGAAAACTCCCCAAGAATCACTATGGCTTTTATTTTTTTAAGTTAGTGCAGATTGAGGACTTATGATGAAACTTGTACTTTTCATTGCCATCAGTGTATAAACATACTCAGGTTCACATTTCTGCACAGGACTTTGGAGCCTTAGCTTTTCTAGTGACAACAGTGAAGCTAGTGACATTGAAACCTAATGATGCAACTGTTGCCCACTATGATTCAGCACTGGTAAGTTTAGCAGAAGTAAACAGGTGCTGCAGAAATGAGGTGAATGTTTCAGCTTGAATATGGTATTGGTGTTCTTCCACCTGACTCATGACCCATGGATAAATTACTGAACAGTAACTTTGCAAAGTGTGTCATATCTTTTTAATAGTGTTGATTCCTTTCATGCAGTAGATACTTTTATTGAACATGTGGGATTTGACTTTATGTTGTGGTTGTATAATTCAGTGCCTTTTAAGCTCAACTGGTAGGATAATTTCAGAGTAGACCTTTAATAGCCCTCGATTTTGTGGCCCTCAATAACACGGTCTGTGTTCTTCTTAATTCAGTGCCCAGTGTGACACCAGAAGCAACAGAGCCTAAATGTCAGCCTTGGGAGAAAGTGCATCAGTTGCAATGTGTCTGCAAAATGCCCTATGAGTGTGGGTAAGTTCAGGATGAATTTGGCAATGACTTTCTCATTTTATTCAAGACCAATTAAATTTATAAGTCTTCAGTCCATGACAGATGAGAAAGCTTTACTCATATGAGAAGGAGGCATTATGCTTTGTTTGCTTTACAGCTCAATCAATGTCCTGTTCATCACTTACCTGTCTTGTCAGAGCTGTCAGTGGGTTTTAGCAGTGATGGAATTTGCTTGGATGACAGAAGGTGAAGGGATAATTTCAGCTCCACTTAATCTGTGGAATAGGTGGAAAAAGATATAATGATATTTTGAAGATTCAGAAGATTGAGGAAAAGTTTGAACAGAGACCCTTGGAACATAAACCATCAAAGCAGTAAGCTAGTAAAACAAAGCAAAATTCTTTTCCCTTATGAGAGACTGGAGGGTTGTGAAAGGCAAAATAATATTATCTCCCATTTACACAGCCTTTTGCATAGACGAATAATATCACCTTTCCTGACTTTATAACTTCCAGAGCTGTGTTTATTGTTTCCTGTTTGATTTAAGCCTACATTCTACAATAACCAATGCAGGAGAAATGTTAGGAAATTAGTAAGTCAGTTCTTTGCTAAACATGGAGGTAACAGAACCAAAACAGAAGAGTAACAAGAAGACACCTGAGACCACCTGGTGCTGATGGTGAGATGTGCCAAAATGCTCAGTACTCCAACATCTAGGCTGGTTTTCACAGACTGGATGAAGTCTCCTATAAAGTCATCACAGTGGGTGTGAGCTCTAGGTATTTAATCTGGCCAGGTTTATGTCACACCAGGCTCTGTGCAGTTTGGAAACTCTAGGATCTAAAACCTAAAGTTGGTGATCTTAGTTCATGTTTTTCTAGACCCACTGGACACTTCCCTAGAATGTGAGACAGTTATGCTTCATGCAAAGTAAATGCCGTGTTTGTAACAGCTCTGCTAAGACTCTGTGACTGTCCTTAAACATCTAAATATTTTAAATAACATGGTCCTACTCTTTTTGTTTCAACACTCACTGAAGTGAGGCAACAACCCCTTCTCTGGTTCATAGGTGTGTTGAGGTTCGTTACATGGAAGATGAGGGAAGTCTACGATGCTAGGGAAGGCCTCAGGCAGCGTCACAATAACCTTGGAAGTTCAATTAATTACATTCACTTATGCATTCAGGCTTCATTTATAATTAATCTACCACTTGCCTGTTTCTATTTTTTATGATTATATTCAAAACGGCAGGAAGATAGATAACATTGCTGTTACCTGATGCCATCTTTTCATTCTGTCTTGAAATAACATATCTAATAATAGGAGGATAAATCACCACCTGTCAAAGCAGACTAATCTACCAGCCTGTTAAGGCTGTAGGAGTAAAGCATGTAAGCACATCTTGGTCTTTCCTCAGAGAGCAGAAGTAACTTGGCTTGCTTAGCTGTGGCAGTGACTTTCAGCAGCAACTTCTTGGAAAAAAGCTGGGAGCAAGAATTCATGTGGGAATTCAGAATGGCATGGTTTCAGTCCCATCCTACATCCTTTCAGTTTCCAAGAAACTAACAACCAAGACCTCCAGGGACACCATGAGAACTCCACAACAGGCTAGTGAGGGTGAATTTTTCCCTCATGATATTGTGCCTTAGGCTACATCTACCCTCATCAATTAGAGCTATGGAGTGATTCTGGGCACGAGAGCTGCTAAATTGTTAAAGAAGCTCCTCATAGAACTTATGTAAGGGCCATCTTCCAGATAATTAGCAGGCACAGAGCAGGAGTTACTAGGCTTGGGGACCATTCCTAATAGGCAGTCTTATGAGGTACCAATCTTTTGGGGGCAAAGAGAGTTTGACAGTATGGACACCAGCTATTCTGTGTGAATTGGCCTTAGTACAAGGAAGGGATCAAAGCAGTTAGTGAGTTCACACAGATGAAACTTCAGCCTCCAGTATCTGAAGACAATCTCCACAGTGAAACATGAGATTTAATAATTTTAAATACTATCCCCTCTTTCTCCTTCCCCCCTTCCCCATTTATTTGCAATGCATCTGTGTCTCTCCTAAGATTTCTTAGCCTGTGTTATATTAAAACTTATGGTCTTGAATATAATTTTAGGAAGTGAAAATAATTTCCAGCACGCTTAATTTTTCACTTTTTAGTTTCACCAAAAGTTGTCTGCCTCTCTTTGTAGGGCAAAGGGAGAGAACTTTTTACTTACTCACATCTGCTATTTAATTTCTCACAATATGTGCTTTATGAAAAACTTATTCTTACTCAAGCCTTCTTTTTCACGTAAAAGGTATTGAATTTCTCACATTCATTTTACACAGGGATTCTTCCTTGCCTCTAATAATTTTTAGTGCACTGCTGTGATGCTCACAGCCCTGTAATATCTTTTCTTGGCAATAATTGTCAATTATTTATTTATTTTATGAGTAACGAGTACAGATTTTCCATGCTTTTTCCTTATGCACCTGGACATGTTGATTCCCAGTGGCTTTCTCCCAGTCAATCCAGTCATAGCAAGCATGTGAAGCAGTCTCAAGACAGTTTGAGGGATTATACTGTAGCAAGAGATTGGCAACACAGACTGTGAACTCCCTGGGTTCAACCTTTAGCATCTAGTTAAATCAGCCTCCCTCCCCACTTTTGGGTGTTGCTGAAGTGGTACAAAGCAGACAGATTAATGCACTTGTTTCTGGCCTTAATCTTTTCAGATAAATTAAGCTTGCCTTGTATACAAGTTTTTGACCTTAAGACTCAAGATACTGAGATTTATCATTCAGGCAAATAAAGAAGGCCTTTGAACAATTTTAAACATAATAAACTATTTAATTACAGATTAGGTGCTTTTCCTGGATGATACTTTGTTCTTCCAAATTTAAGATATTTAAAGATGAAGTTTTTCTTACACCTCTGTCTATAAAAATAAGTTTCACGTTATAAATCAGTGCACCAATAACTCATAGACTGTGCAGCCAGACAAGCAAACACTGTAAAGCAGACTGTCAGCTGCTTGGTGTCACATATCCATTGGACTGTCCTCTTGTGCCTCAGAATAAGAGGGTTAACCTCCTTCTTTACGTTAACAAAAGATCATTAAGGAAAATTCAGGCAATAAACTTTACTAGGGATTTAGTGGCTGATATTTTGAGTAAGCACAACAGTTAATGGACCCACTGCTGTTCAGAATGCTAACTTAAATAGGAGTTGTAATACAGTTAATAAACTTTGAAGACATATTTGGTTGCAGGTAAATGCAGCAAAGTTTTCAGTCTCAGCCCATGAACTCTGTGCCAAATTTTAAGTACCTTAAAGGTGCACTATGTTACAGGTAGTTTAAACATTCTGTAAAGCCATCTCTTTTAAGAGGCTTCAAAACCATTTCTCAGTGAGCCATTCCCAAAGCTTGGAGCAGGCTCTTTTCCTTGGTGCCTTAGTGATAAATCTACCAAAACATACCTTCTAATCCCAGGAAAAAACAAAACAAAACAAAACAAAACAAAACAAAACAAAACAATACAAAAAACAAACAAAAACCCCCACCTTACCTTAACACTTGGCCAGCAAGTGAGCAAGGTTTGAGTCAGGACTTTCTTACTAGACATGACCTTTTCCAAATTCCTCTGGCAAGTCACTTCCACAGGGACTATTACTGTCCCCTTCAGGCAGACTTAAGAATCTTGGTAGGGCTATTTGCCTGTTCTTCATCAGCATCTCCTCCCTGCCAAATACCTGTTTAGATGATGTTAACCCTCAGAACTGCCCCATTAGACACTATATGTTTCTGTGGGAGTGTTTGTGAGCTCAAATGGACAAGCTGTGCTGAAAATAGAATCATAGAATTGTCAAGGTTGGAAGGGACCTTAAAGATCATCTAGTTCCAACCCCTCTGCCATGGGCAGGGACATCTCCCACTACAGCAGGTTGCTCAGAGCCCCATCCAGCCTGGTCTTAAAAACTTCCAAG
>WTSP01012987.1:16235-26729 GCA_025331215.1 Actenoides lindsayi
AGTTAATTAGAAGAACTGAGCTGAAAAGTAAAATTACTGAACAGAATTAGTTCTGTTTTCACTCAAACCAGGACACTTGTGTATGCATTTTGGAAAATTTCTGGTGAATATAATAAGTACATTATGTAACCTAATTTATGAAAATAATAGATTTCTTCAGTTTCTTTTACGTTTCATCAGAATGGTATGTGCTCTGGATTTCTTGGAAGAAATCTAGATGCTCTGCATTATTTACACAATGTTGCAATATGCATAACATGTTATATATTCTTGTACTCAGAACAACTGTAATTATGGCCCATAGGGAATATTTATTAGTTCTATCTAGAATTTAATGGTCACACAGATTGTTACTGTGCTGAAGGTTCATTGAGAGTTAGCATTTATGAGGTTGGCTTCTAGAGAATTTTCATATTCAATTGCTACATTTTCATCATACAGCAAATCTAAGGTTGTGTCACATAGATCTGATATTAAATTTCATTGTTTTTACAACAGTTGATGAGAAATTCAACAGCTTATGACAACAGCATTGAGTTAATTAATTTAAAGATCATATTATATGTTTGAGTGCACCCTCAGCAAGTTTCTGGGTGACACCAAGCTGAATGGTGCGGTTGATATGCCAGGTGGGATGTCATCTAGAGGGACCTGGACAGGCTGGAGAGATGGGTCCAGGTGAAACTTATGAGGTTCAACAAGACCAAGTACAAGATCCTGTTCCTGGGTGGGGACAGGCCTCATTATCAATACAGACTGGGGGATGAGGTGATAAAGAGCAGCCCTGTAGAAAAGGATTTCAGGGTACTAGTGGATGGAAAGCTGGACATAAGTCAACAATGCACATTTGCAGCCCAGAAAGCCAATTACATCCTGGGCTACATCAAAAGAAGTGTGGTCAGCATATCGAGAGAGGCGATTCTTACACTTTACTCTGCATTGGTGAGACATTACCTGCAGTATTATGTCCAGCTCTGGAGCCTTCAACACAAAACCTGATGGAGCAGGTCCAGAGGAGGGCCACAAAAATGATCAGAGGGCTGGAACACCTCTCCTATGAAGACAAGATGAGAGAGTTGGGGATGTTTAGCCTGAAGAAGAGAGGGGTCTGGGAAGACATGACAGCAGCCTCACAGTATCTGAAAGGGTCCTACAGGAAAGATGGGGAGAGACTGTTTACAAAGGCATGTAGTAATAGGATGAGGGGCAACGGTTTTAAGAAAGAAATGGGTAGATTAGATTGGACATTAGGAAGAAGTTCTTTACTCTGAGGTTTGCCCAGGGAGGTGGTGAAGGCCTCATTCCTGGAGACATTCAAGGTCAGACTTGATGGGGCTCTGAGAAGGGGGTTAGGACTAGGTGACCTTGAAAGGTCCCTTCCAGCCCAAGGCATTCATTGATTCTATAAATAAATATAAAAATCTGAAAGAAAGCAAAGACATGATAGATATGAGTATATCTCCAGGGGAAAGATTATGCCATGATCTCTTCATCCCCATGGATTGTATGCTCTAAATGTACTAGGTAAAAAATGCTACAAAACTAGATAACTTTCCTGTAACTTCATAGATTAATTTCTTAGCAGTGCTAGGTTAACGGTTGGACTAGATGATCTTAAAGGTCTTTTCCAACCTAAATATTTCTATGTTTCTATGATTCTATCCTATGTATAGTCTGTCAACATTTTTTAATGTTGGCAAAGTTTGCTGTTTCAATAAATGTGGGGTTTTTTTGCCAAAAAGAATTGATAGAATATTCATACGTAGTTGACAATGCTCAGAACATATTTTAATCTAATTAATTTAAAAATTAGATAATTAAAAATTAGAGAATATAATAATTATTAGAATTAGATAATTAAAAATTAGATAATATCTTTCAGTTCTAAAATGTAGTATTTTTTTTTTTATATTTTATTCAAGTTCCTAGTTCCTGTATATCAGATCATTCTACTTGGAACGATCTGATATGTAATTTTGAGGATGCCAGTGAACACTTTGACCATGGTGATCTGAATACCTAGGGTTCTGTAGTCTTCTGATAAAGCAACTTCTTGTCATTCCATTCTGAAACAATGATAATAAGAGACACACTAAAGAGAAGAAACAGAAGAAACTTATCCATTACATCTTGCCAGCACTTCTGTGCTATAAAATGGAATATTTTTATTATGGTCATACTTTTCAAGCAATGTATTTATAGAAATATTCCATTACAGGCAGGAATATTTTGAAAATATATAGGTGATGCATTAAGTTTCACAGGAAGTAATATGCTTTATAGATACTTTATAGATACTAAGAGCTATCTGGAAAGATTGACTCTATTCTCCATGATGGTTCTCACAGGGTGTTGAAGCTCATGATGTGTCCTTCCAAACTGATAATGATCAGGAAGTCAAATTGCATACAAGATTAAGGTCAAGTCTTCTGCATCTGGCTCAAATCCTCATCTCAGATGTACCCCTTGAAAAAATGTTGTTTCGGTAACTTGCAATTGTGTTAAGTAGATGAAATATGTACAGGAGCATTACATGCTGAATGCCTGACTGTGCTTGAGACCACCGCCAAAGAATTCTAAGGCTTTAATTGCAGCTCAGCAATGCAGTTCAACTGTGTGGAAACATCCATGCTTAATTGGTTTTGCACATGTTACTGGCAGAAAATCATGCATCTGTGAGTTACTTGGAATGATCTGATATGTAATTTTGAGGATGCCAGTGAACACTTTGACCACGGTGAACTGAATACCTAGATAATTAGATAGGCAGTCAAGATCCTTATAGTCTGTCTCATTTTGCACATAATCAGACCTGCAAATTAAAATAAAAGATCAAGTTCACTCTTGTCCTAGTGGATTAAAGCAAACACTGTAATAAATTCTGCCTTGTAGTACAACTGAAACTATAAGACAAAATAGGAAGTTTGAGGGGAAAAGATAATATCAGATCAATAAGGACAGCCTTGTTCATTAATAGCTACAGCTCTTCATCATCCTAAGCAAACAGCACTTTTACTGTATAGTGATTACAGAGACGTAGACACAAATGCAGATTTATGCTATTTGAGTTCAAATTAAATTTTTTTTACATGCCAAAAAGTATTAGTTATTTGTTCAACATTGATAAGAGTTTCTAAGATAGTTCACTGAAAGGCATATTGAAAATGTTTCTATTAACAATCTACTGATTGTTGTGATTATCCATTCACATTCTCCTTCAAAATAAATTACAAAGGCCAGTTATCAAGCTGAAACATATCTACATTAATTTTTTTTTAAATTAAATGAGGAACATCCATCTAAAATAAGGATGTTTGCTGCTTTGTACAACTGATAGTGGTTTTGAGGATGATTTCTACAGCTACCCTGGAAAACTGACAGTTCTATTACTAACAGTTATAACAATACACACCAGTACAGGTTAGGCGTAGACCTGCTGGAAAGCAGCTCCATGGAGAAGGAACTTGGAGTCCTGGTGGATAATAAGTTATCCATGGAACAGCAATATGCCCTTGTGGACAGGAAGGCCAATGGTATCCTGGGGTGCATAAGGAAGAATACATCCAGCAGGCTGATGTAGGTTCTCCTCCCCCTCTACTCTGACTTAGTGACACCACATCTGGAGTATTGTGTCCAGTTCTGGTTTCCTCAGTTGAACAGGGACAGGGAAATACTAGAGAGAGTCCAATGGAGAGCTACAAAGATGATGAAGGGACTGGAACATCTCTCTTATGAGGAAAGCCTGAAAGCCCTGGGGCTGTTTAGCCTGGAGAAGAGGAGACTAAGAGGGGATCTTATTAATGTTTACAAATATTGGAAGGGTGGGTGTCAAGTAGAAGGGGCCAGTCTCTTTTCAGTGGTGCCCAGTGATAGTATGAGAGATAATGATCACAAGCTGGAACACAGGAAGTTCCACTTCAACATGAGGAAAAACTTTACTGTGAGGGCGATGGAGCCCTGGAACAGGCCATTCAGAGATGTTGTGGAGTTTCCTTCTCTAAAGACTTTCAAAACCTAAATGGGTCTGTTCCTGTGTGGCATGCCCTACATGTTCCTGCACTGGCGAGGGGATTGGACTCAATCTCCAGAGGCCCCTTCCAATCTCTAGCATTCTATGATTCTATGATATGTACAAAGAGGACGTTCTTTTCTCAGAATGAGGTAGTGTTAACTTCTAATTTTCATAGATGTGAGTTATCAACCTTTTCAAAGAATGCTGAAGCCTTGCTTGGTGGAAAAGGTGGCAAATTATCCATACACTCAATTTTACTTAAAGACTAGTGGATTGCCTATTTTATTAGTCTTATAATCAATATTGTAACTTTTCCTGTTTCACTGGTTTATTTTGGCTTTTTGAAAGCATATACATTCTGCTTCATGAGATATCTTTAGCTTACAACTTCTGTTGGGGAAGATGAAGCATTATTGTTATACTGGCGTATATCATAATGAAAATATGCTTATATAATGTTTTAGCTTATATTATATATTAGTGAAGGTCTGAAAGTTATGAACTAGTGTACATTGTCTACCTGGACTTTAGTAAAGCCTTTAACACCATCTCCCACAGCATTCTCCTAGAGAAGCTGGTGGCTCATGGCTTAGACAGGTGTACTTTTCACTGGGTTAAAACTTGTCTGGATGGCCAAGTCCAGAGACCTGTGGTGAGCAGAGTTAAATCCAGTTGACAGCTGGCCACAAGTGGTATTCCCCAAAGTTCAGTATGGGGGACTGTTCTGTTTAGTATCTTTATCAATGATCTGGATGAGGGGATCAAAGGCATCCTCAGTAAGTTTGCAGATGACACCAAATTGAGGGGGAGTCTTGATCTTCTTGAGAGTAGAAAGGTTCTGCAGAGAGGTCTGGACAGGTTGGATCAATGGGCCAAGGTCAATTCTAAGAACTTTAACACGGCCGAGTGTCTGGTCTTGCATTTCAGTCACAACAACCCCAGGCAATGCTGCAGGCTTGGGGAAGATTGTCTGGAAACCTGCTCAGTGGAAAAGTACCTGGAGGCGCTGGTGGACAGCCAGCTGAACACAAGACAGCAACGTTCCTTGGTGGCCAAGAAGGGCAACAGCATCCTGGTCTGTATCAAAAAATCGTGTGGCCAGCAGGAGTAGGCAAGTGATCTGTCCTGTTGTACTCAGCACTGGCAAGGCAACAGCTTGAGGATTGTGTTCAGTTTTGGGTGCCACAGCATAAGAAAGTCATTGAGGTGCCAGAACAGGTCCAGAGAAGGGCAATAAAGCTGGTGAGGGGTCTGAAGAACATGTCTTATAAGGAGCAACTGAGGGAACTGGGATTTTTTATCCTGGAGAAGTGAAGCTGGAAGCCACTGTGCTGCTAGAAACATATAATCTCATTGCTGTTACTGAAACTTGGTGGAATGGATCCCAGGACTGGACTGTGGTTATCAATGACTACAGACTGTTCAAAAGTGTCAGGCAAGTAAGGAGGGGCAGAGATGTTGCCCTCTATATCAAGAAGTAGAGCGTGAAGTGCTATCCCTGAAGAATAGCCACTAGCAGGTCAAATGCAGGTCCTTTCTAATTCCAGATTTTTCCAAGCTGGAAGCTTGATTTCCTGGCAATTCAGACCTGTCATTCTTTATTTTTTAGTAGGAATCTGGACATACTTCCTCAAGAAAAGATCTATGACAAATGTCTATTTTATCCTTCCCTTTTTTACAACTCAAAACTATAGAATATAACTATCTTATCTCTTGACAAAAAAGGTTCATTCCATAAGTAATTGTAATTCATTAACTTTATTGCTGCATTGAATAATTAAGTAAGATTTCACTGGGTAGGAGTTTTAAATGTTAGATATTGCAAGAATGAATCTACATCTGCTTTCATGACTGAAGTCACTATATTTTTAAAGTAATCAATCAAGAAAATGCCTATATGAAATTAAGATAAGCCATCATGATTTTACAGTATTAGCAGCCTGAAGAAATATACTGATGCAATATAAATTGCTGTAATGATTTTACTTTTTGTTTTGGTTGACATATCCTGATTTATACTAATGAGATTTTACCATCTATTTAACTAACGCCAGGTTGACATGTTAGAAGATAGAAAGGAAAATAAGGCTTTGTTTGCAACGTATAGAAGGTCTTTTTTTCCCCTAGTGCAAGATGCGCAACTTGTCTGCATAATGGTAGGACAACGGAAAAGTAGGTTTCTTAATTCCTTATGGAGTTGCTCCATATTCTGCAGGCAACCAGAAGAAAACCTGTGGTTAGATTTTGGTTTTGTTTGCCTGTTTGTTTCGTGGTTTTGTTGTTGTTGTTTTGTGTTCTTTGTTTGTTAACTTGTGTTTTCTTGTGTTTTCTTTGTTTTTTTGTTTGTTTTTTGAGGAAGAATAATCTTAATCTCTAGAAGTTTCTTTTTACCACAGCAACAAACTGAACAACCAGGGTCAACAGTAAAAGCTTCAAAACAGACTTTATATTCCTCTTTAAATACTTTGAAACTAGTAAGAAGTGTGAACATATGCTTTAAAGCTTGAATGTAGTTGCCTCATATCTTTTCTCTATCTAGACTTCATGAGTAAACTACACTCTGTAATTTGTTAAAATATCTTGGGATACATCAAATAACTATAATATGAAAATTATTTAATTTTTGTCAGCTAAGACTACAGTGAAAGCTACTTCAGAAACTTAAATAGGAAATTTGGATAAAAATTTTGGGAGTATGTCTGGAAAAACTAAACCTCAATACCCCCTCCCATTTTCTAAACCAAATAATACTAGTAATTAAATAAATCCCATTTAAAATCCCAAAACATTTTGAGACACTGAAATCCAAATGGAAATTCTAGAATTCTAATTGACTTTGAGATCTTGAAAATTGTATTAAATGAAGCAATGGATTTCGAGTATAATCCTGGACATATTCATTATAAAAAGAAAAATAAAAACAGACTATGGGCTGACAGATAGCTTAAATTATGTTCACTGGTATGCTGAATGTGATTATTAATGTGTTTGTAAAACTCATAGATAAACTGAAATAGGTGAATTCTAAAAATGTTCATCTGGTCAGTCTAGAATCTTGAAATTCATCATCATTGTTCAAGGGAGTATTGTTTGTTTTTGTAATAAATTAAGTAGGTTTTTTCCTGTTAATGAACCAAACTCAGGAAAAGAGAAGAATCTTTCTGGACATAGTCCCATACCTTTTTCTTCCAGAGATTTATATCATACTGCCCTGGTCTGTCATGTTATATGGTATGTTATAAACAAGACAGAGAAGTTGTGTAACAGTGTAATGGTTTGTCCCCAGAGAATGGGATATTCCATGAGACAATATACATGGAATATCCCTTTGGCCACTTGGGTTCAGCTGTCTCAGCTGTGTCTTTCCCAACTTCTTGTGCACCCTAAGTCTACTTGCTGCGGGAGCAGTGTGAGAAATAGAAAAGGCCCAGTACAATTTTATATTAAATAACATAGTTTTCACATCACTAATTTGCTGGTAATTCACACTGACATTTTTGTCATTTGAATTGGGTTAATAAATTTACAGCCAGATTTCCAGAGGAGTTTTTTGTGAACACCTAAACAGAAGTTGGCCTTCCATTTATCAACATATATGACCCTCAATGTTACACTTGATAATGAATACTTATTTAGAATCATAGAATCATAGAATTGTCAGGGTTGGAAGGGACCTTAAAGATCACCTAGTTCCAACCCCCCGCCAATGGCACGGACACCTCCCACTAGAGCAGGTTGCTCAGAACCCCATCCAGCATGGTCTTAAAAACTTCCGAGGATGGGGCTTCCACCACCTCCCTAGGCAACCTGATTCAGTGTCTCACCACCCTCATGCTGAAGAAATTCTTCCTAATGTCTAATCTGAATCAACCTATCTCTAGTTTTAATTCATTCCCTATAGTCCTATCACTTCCCAACAGCCTACAAAGTCCCTCACCAGCTTTCTTGTAGGCCCCCTTCAGATACTGGAAGGCCACAATAAGGTCTCCCTGGAGCCTTCTCTTCTCCAGAATGAACAACCCCAGCTCTCTTAGTCTGTTCTCATAGGAGAAGTGCTTCAGCCCTCTGATCACCCTTGTGGCCCTTCTCTGGTCATGTTCCAGCATGTCCATATCCTTCCTGTAATAGGGGCTCCAGAACTGGACGCAGTACTCCAGGTGAGGCCTCACAAGAGTGGAATAGAGGGGAAGAATGACCTCCCTCAACCTGCTAGCCACGCTTCTCTTGATGCAGCCCAGGATACGATTGGCCCTCTGGGCTGCGAGAGCAAACTGATGACTCATGTTGAGCTTCTCATTCACCAGCACTCCCAGGTCCTTTTCTTCAGGGCTGCTCTCAAGCCAGTCAGTGCCCAGCCTATATTGGTGCTTGGGATTGCCCTGATCCAGATGGAGGACCTTGCATTTGGCCTTGTTGAACTTCATGAGGTTGGCATATGCCCACCTCTCCAAGCCTCTGGCACCATATTTCAAACCTCTCCATCCCTTTGGAGCATGTCTCTGCTCTCTCAAACCCTGCACTGCACCTTACCAGTGGCTGTAAACTGCATCCAGGAAAGCATGGGCAGGTCTGGCTCCAGAGAGGCACCTTTTTTGTTCACTCAGCAGAGATGGCACTGATTGCACTGAGAACAAGTTGACAAACTTTAGGTTTGACATTAAAATCCAGAAATAATGGAAGGGATTTTTCCTCCCCTCCTGCACTTACAGCATGAAACACAAACAATGACAACTTCCTGGACCTATCCCCAAAGCAAATGCTATTTAAGGTTGTCCAAAACTTGTTACTACCACTTTTACAGGCTAATTTCTGTGGGTGTTAGAACAATATTCAGATTTCAATAAATAAACAATCAAATTGCCTGGATAAATAGAATGGATTTTTCATAAAATTTCTATGGAGATGTATGTGTATTTCCAGAAATATCTTTGGTCTCTGATGTTGGATCATAACATTTTATTTAGTAAAAACTGAGGCTTTTAAAGGACAGAAGAGAAAAGGTCTTTAAGCATATTCTAATGTCATATAATTAAGAAGTACTCATAAAATATTTTAATATATGTGTGTGTATATATCATACCATATGAAATGCTTTCTATGTACGTACCTGGGTGCATGCATATGTAAATATATTTGAGAATAATTGAGATATGAACTCTTTTTAACCAGTCTCACTCTCACTGCTACTGAACTCAGTGGTATATATCCTTTAATATCCCTGTCCTTCCTAGGGGAAAAATCCTGATTCCTCTGAGGTGCAGCATCCTGTGGAAAAGAAAGGAGTCTGAATTATTCACATGTCTATGTCTGAGTTCCCTTGCTGCACTCTTAGGATGTACTTCAGTGAACAGGGAAATTGGAACTGAATCCTGAATGTTTTCCACTCCCTCAGCTCTTTTTAAGAAGTAACAAGATAAAACACATTTAAGTAACACAATCCCTGCTTTTGTTTTCAGTCCTTCCCTGGATATCTGTGCTACAGATCAAAGAACCAAGAGAAACACACCTTTGACTGTTTGCAAGATGCATGCCTTGGAATGCATGGGCAGAAAATATTCTCTTACTAATGCAGAAAATTGCAAATTACCTCAGGCAGCTGAAATATCATGTGGATTGTGCCGCTCATGGGAAAAATGCGATGGTAAGAGATTCTTCACAGTTGTAAGCAGTATTGTTTATATGACCAAAATGAAATATTTATTCCCAGTAACGCATTAGCTGTAGGTCTGTCCTGATATGGTATTTCCTGACCCTCCCAGAAGCACCAAGCACTGCTAAACTGGTTGAAACCATCAGCCCAATGTTTGGTGTCCAAACATGTCAGGAAAACATGAAAAAGAAAACCCCACAGGATATTGTTAACAAAATGCACCATCTACAGGAAAAGCTTATTCCTAGTCCCTGTTGAGTGAGTTACCCTGTTGGTCCTCTGGAAGTTCTGGGTGAAACTCTTGCCCTACTGTTTGTTCAGTGTATCTATCTGTTGTATCTATCTGTTTTAAATTTCTTAACACAGCAACTGTGGGAGTCCTTACTGCCTAGTGAAATTTGCTGAGCTGTCTCCCCAGCAGTTTCTTGTGGCAGAGAATTGAATGTCTTATTCTGTACTCTCTGAGCATCACTTACTTCCATTTGTACCTCACTAGTACCACACCAGTTTCTCATACTGTGATCAAAGGTGAATGTCTCTTCCCTCAGAGGAAATAGTCTCAGTCTTTTGCAATCTGTCTGCAGTGAAAGTTTTCAAATTCCCTGATCTAATTTGCCTGAGTGTCCTACACTACATTGCACTTAATGGAGGGTTGAAAGAAAAGGGAAGATGAAATAAATTAGGTTTTTAGAAATGCCCCAGGTAGAGGCACAGTTATCATCATATTAAAAAAAAAAAAAAAAAAAGAAAGAAAAAAAAGAAAAAAAAAAAAAAAAAAAAAATTACTTAAAAAAGGATAAACAGATTATTATAAACAGGGAAAAAAAAAAAC
>WTSP01012988.1:9668-38706 GCA_025331215.1 Actenoides lindsayi
AAGGAAGGAAGGAAGGAAGGAAGGAAGGAAGGAAGGAAGGAAGGAAGGAAGGAAGGAAGGAAGGAAGGAAGGAATTCTGAAAATTGGCACTAGGTAAAGCTTGTGTTTGCATCAAAAGGAGAACAGAATTTCTTTGGGCCCTGCCAATAAGAATCAGAAGAATACACTGAAATCAGTTTTTATGAGGAAAAGAGTGTCAAGTTTTCCTTATTAGAGAAATAAAATTAGAATACTGAAAAGCATAACAGCTAGAGAATGAATAGCTGAAAAGCAAGATAATAGTACATTTATATGTAATATCTCATGTTTTTTAAAGCTGTATATATTGGGGAGCAGGGAGGATATGATGCTTTTTCCCAAATGTAAGAGGTTGGCAATCCTGTGAATGCATCTCAGGAGTGCTGAGTATTATTCATACATTAGGTGACCCCTAAACCTTCAAGTAATCACAATACACAGGACTCTGCATTTTTAACCAAACTTTTCCTCTGTGGTCCTGCCTCTTCAGTCAGGATGTGCTCCACAACTGGAACAGCTTGCACTGGGTTAGCCCCCTGGGAAAGTTCTAATTTACAAAACCCTGTTTAGAAAAATCAAATCTATTTAAAGGCATTACATTATAAACATAAACTCTCTAATGAGCTGTAGTGAAATGGCTCTGGGCTATAACTTGTGAAGTTCAAATGATCTAGGTGTTTTCTTCCATGTATTATTTTCATTTAATCTGCATCACAAGGACTGTAAAGAGTCCAGCTGTTCAAAGTGAGTCTTAAAGAGTCCTGCCAAATGCAAAGGCTTGTCCAATTGTTTCCTTCTTTATTGTGTTTGGTTAAAGACTTATTAATTGATAGATCAAATGTTTCCTAAGTTTAAAAAAAAACCAGGCAAGTCAACATTTCTAATAGAAATGCAGATGCTAAGAAAGATTGCACTTAAAAACTAGTTAATTACAGGTCACAATCACTAGGAAAGAAGGAATGAAAGGAAAAAAAAGAAAAAGGCAAGGAAGGAAAGAAGAAAGGAAAAAGAAATCCATCAAACACTCATGGTCCTGTGCCCTGGTGTAGAAGAACCAGCTGTGCTTTCATATTCACCCCTTTGGATCCAGGGGTGTATGTTGAGGATGTGATTAGCTTCTTTCTTACTTACTTTACCATCTGCTACCTGCAGTGGTGTTTCTTCTTACCTATACCTGCATGAGATGCAGTAGTCTTGTCGTATTGCAACTAACTTCTATTGTGTTGAGCTCTTTCTAGGAGACATTTGAGAAATCCCATATATAATCTTTGTTTAGAAGCAGGGCTAGAGGTAGTGATGGAGGACACACAGATACTAGAAGAAATGCAGTGTTAGATGGGTAATGTACTGATTACTAATAGGCATTTTGTACCATTTATAAACCATTCTCCTGTTAAACACAGGTCTTAGTTTGCCTCAGGTTAGCTTTAAGTAATGGAAATATCCACTTTTGAGAGATTTATTACCTAATTCTGTAATAAAAAGGTAGGATATAACATCAGCACTCTGTACCATTGATTACCTTCTCTTTTCAACACTTACTTTCAGCATCCAGAAAATGCAAATCTCTACCTGTTACAGGATTCAGAATTTTGGTCTGGTCAAAATCACTCAACATGTTTAAACATTAAAAAGTAACAGTCTGAAATGTGTAAATGTTGAAACTGCAACTTCCATATAGTATGGAGAATAAATATAACAAACCTGGTCTGTTTAATAAATGAAATTTCATAATGTTAACAAGAAGAGGTGGATTATGTTCATTTAACTGCTTCAAATTTTAAGTAATTATTACAAAAACATCATATGCTGGTGGCTTTTAGAATGCCCTTATCAAAAGAAAGTATAAGGACACAATTTTGACTTTTTGTTTTAACTTTTCATTAATAGAAAGATTTGATTTGTGCAAATATTCCCGCTACTTAAAATGGGACATTGTATTGAGGCAGGTAACACAGCTTCAGATGGTAAACTTTGGGAGAAGATGGGTCAATTAGAGAAGAGATGTGGTAAAAAATGTGGTTCCATTTTTCAGCTCAACTGAAAAACTTGTAACAGGACACCATGGAGAAGGCAAGTACAACTGTACTGGCATTTAAACTGCATAAGGATTATTTTACGTTGCTAGAGTGGTATAAAAGGATGAGCCATGAATGAGGATCCAGCCCAAAATACACTGCAATATGTATTCTTTACAAAATAAATTAACTACTTTTGCTGATCTTCACCTATTTTCTTTGGTTGTTTGCCTACAATTTCATCATACAGCAAGCATATGTAAAAGCTATTCAGTTGTGGTGACACAAATCCCAGTCCTGAATAGACTACAAATATAAATGAGTTTGGTGGCCCCATCACAATCCTAGAAGGAGGAAACAAATAAGGGGATTCACCACGTAACCACAATGCAGCTCAACAAAATTACAATTTTGCTTGTGAGACTGTCAGACATACTACATATAAGTCAGGGACAGATCATTGACTATAGCTCAAGAACCTTCAGTGCTATTCCAGCTGCAGGGCACAAAGGCAGCTTTAAGCCAAGTATGCACTCCTCCTCCACTAATATTTAGGAGATCCCTCTCCAGATTTACCTCTAGACATAAATTAAAATATTCTGAAGGGTTAACGGCTCTAGGAAGATGAGCCAGAGAGCAAGGATGAGTTGTGCATGAGAAAACCTGAGGCACACTCTTGTCTTTCAGTTGCAAGGGGTAGCTTTAAAACCACTCTGTTACATCATGAATACAGTAGCACTGTAGCATTTGGAATGACTTCTTCCATAATGATTTAAAAATTGAGGATTCATCTACCCACTCCTACAGTTACTTGCCAAGCAGGAATTAGTGGAGTTCTGCAAGGATAGAGAAGTAAAAAGCTACTTCAGTGTCCTTGAGATTCAGACCGGAGGTCTAGATATTTGGAAGGTTTGGTATTGCATGGTTCTTCTGCCAGTGAGATTAACTGCTCACTTTCAAGAGGACTGCATTCACATGTACCAAGACAAAACTCAACTGCATACTTCACTGCAGCATTGCACCAAAATATAGGAGTTCAAATTTAATGAGCTTGCTTGGGTACACAAACAGAACTTGGTGTCCCTTAATTATCAGTCTTGGTTTTTCCTTAAAAAAATTAGCCCATGCAGTGTTCCGCTTCTACAAGAACTTGAGCTAGCTCTGGTGTAATGTGATATAGACCGTAGATTGTAAGATCTTCCATGACCTGCTTTCAGCTGATGTAAATCAATATAGTTCCACTGAGGTAAATTAACAATTGAAACTCTTAGCTCATAGTTAAGCTACAGTGCTTCAACCAGGCAATCAGTCTTTACTTCTATTTATTTGGTTAGAATCAGACAATGCTAATGAGATTATAGCCTGGGGATTAGGAAATGCCTTTTCAGAAAAGTATGCTGAATTGAAGAGACGACTGACATGCTAACCATTCAAATGTCAGTGGAACATGCTGACTAATTTCATGAATTGTGGACCACTTGAGAGATAAAACACTTGACAGATAACTTGACTGCTTGCTCCAGATAACTTTGTACCATATCAGTGGCCATAGAGAAAACAGTGCATCTAAACCAACAAAGTAAGGAGTTGGTCTTAAATTTGTGTGGTGTTGTGCAGTTACAGGTATGTTCATACTTTACTCAAATGCACACATACAAACAAATGTTGATCACTGTTTTTTGTTATCTCTGCATATAAATATACTGTCTTGTTTCTTTTTCTAGCAACCAGACAAATTTAACTTCATCCTTCTGGGCAAAAGTTATCTGCTATGCTGTTTTTCATTTCCTTTCTGGTCTGCTTTTTGGAATACAACTGCCTGGAATTTGGAAGAGCGTTGCCTGCTTTGCTGTCATCACTGGACACAAGATGCATTTATAGAATCCATCGTCTGACTGTTTATCCAGTTACACAGAGTAGAGGTGACTATTGTAATTATGAGGTAACAAAACTCAAGATTTTATCTCCCACTTCTCTGGTACAAATGGTTTGGAAACTATTGAGAATGGAGATCTTGATTCTTCCTTCAGATAAAAGCTGGAAGTAGGAAATTAGGTTGATAGAATCTGTGAGCCATATCAGTTTATAGTATTAGGAGTTTGCTTCTGTGTTCCTGATAGGTAGAAATCAGGTAGAAATCAGCACGAACTTCCAGTACTGTATGGAAAGGATAGCAAACTCAATATCCCTTAGCATGACAAAGGTGCGAAAAGAACTTCAAGAAACAACATACCAGGATAATGAAGATCAATGCAATGTTTCCCATGGGAAAAAGATGCAGCTCGAACAAGGTCATACTATATGATGTAAACTAATGAAGGTAAAGAGAAAACTGTCTTTTTCCTTCACCCAACATTAGGTCTGACTGAGGTGAAACATATTTGAATTATTGCAATGGTTGTCATGATTGTCATCCTCTAGAAAGCATGGCAGAAGTAGTTTTGCATGTGTCCTGAAAGTCTGGTGTTCTCTACGTTCATCTAAAGTTAGCCAAAATACTGAAGCTGGCCCTTGCAGGCCTTGCTCCTGGAAGGTACAGGCTGTAGGAAAGGGGAGGGGAGGAGGCAGCCAACAAACCAGATGGAGGCTGAATCAAAGTAGGGGGTGGGCTGACTCTAGGGAAGGGGGCCTGCCAAGACGCTTGTAGCAGGGAACTGATTCCAAAGAAGACTGCCTCTATTCTTCAATAAGACCTACACAAAGGAATTTTGAAAATAAATTAGAAACACGATACTGCAGTGTGCAGAGCCGGTGTAAGCCGTCAGCGTCAGATGATTTTGTTGAATGTGTAGTGAAAGAAATAAGAAAAAAGGACTTGATACTTAATGTCTACTGAAAAATAAATCTTTGACAGGTAATTTGAGCCAGCATAACTTTACTCAACAGGAAAACAGGAAAAGTCATTATTTGCCAAAACAAGTCTTTCAAAATCTGATAAAGTTTAGGAAATAAACAGCTCAATCAACAGACTTGAAAAAGTTCAAGCAATTTCCTTTCATGAGATGATGTTGGGCAATGTCAAGCGAAGCCACACAAAGTGCTGTGGTCATGAAAAGGCATCCCTTATGAGATCCCCATGGTCTGATTGCTTTTAGAGAATGACTTTTCATGGAGACCATGAACAGGCATATGCAGTGTGTGTCTCATGCATCTGCATTGCTAAACCAAAAGTTTTGACTTCACTTCTGCATTTTAATATGAGATGAGATATTTATCCTCTTGTGAAGTTCATGCTGTAATCCATTACTTGTAATTAGTTAAGTCAATTGTAAATTATATGATATAAATGATGATTGCAGTAATTGAAGGCAGAATCCTTTACTACTGTATGAATCAGCAGTGGAAGATTCAGAAAGGATTCTGGTTCTCATTAAGCTCTGATTTTGGCCAAAGGCTTTCAGTAATTTTTCCTTTTTTTTTTTTTTTTTTGAATTCTAGCCAGCACCTGTTAGATAACAGAGTAGACTAAAACCACCTGCTAATACACTTTAATCAGCGAATAAACTAGCAAAAAGACATGAAGTCCTGAAATTTCTCTTCAATTGGAATATCTGTTACTAGCAATGAAGATCTATTTGCTCTTGCCTCAGGCTCAGGAGGAAGAGGAAACCTTCTGGTCTTGTCTTTTTCCTGGGCATGGCTGTGATCTAAGAAGATATTAGTAATTTTTACAAATCCTTCTGAAAGAATAAAGAAGTCTGGTTTTCAAAATATGACATGAAGTTCTTACCATATACACCAGCCAGGGCAGATCAGAAATCAAGATTGCATATTTTCAGGGAAGGAAATGGCATGAAACAAAGATAATGGGCTAAAGGACCACCACTCTCTTCTGTGCCATTTAACATACTGATTTTTTTCACATCTTCATTTTGCTTGCAACGTTTGTAGAAAGAATTCAAAACACTGGATTTAACAATCCCTGTTTTCTAGATTTTATTGGGTGAATCCTGGTCCCATGGTTATAGGAACTGAAAGGTTACTGGAATTGGAAGTGAGAATTCTCAGTTGTTTTTGTCTTGTTAATTAAAGGTGAAAGGTTGGATAGCAGGAAAACAACCTCTGTTATGTTATAGCAAGTGATTCTTAAAACAAAATGTGTCTTTTGTGAATAGGAAAACTGAAAGACAGCTTTGAAGTTGCAGTTCTCTACATAGGAATACCTTTATGACTAAAAATTCCTTATGTTCAGATTCTGAGGCTTACCAGATGAGAAATAATGCAATCTCTGTTACCATATGCTGCATATACTAAGGAGAACTTTCAAAGCCAGATCAATATGAGATTATATACTGCAAACAGGGTCTTTTGGCATGCAATTTCAGATGAACTAATTGTATCCAACAGCCAGAGGGGAAGGAAAATAGATACCAAAGGATTCATGACAGTAAAGCAGAATGCAGAGACATTTGTTACTCCACTGGGTCTAGTGAAAGTCTAAAGTATATTTCTGCACAATTCTTCTCAGGACATTCTGTTATTTTGTTTTATAAATCCTGGGTGCAGTTCAGACACAGATGCTTTGTAGCAGGGAGCCTGCAAGCAGATAGATAATCACAAGACAAATTCAGCCTTAACTTCACGTATGTTGTGCTCCATGGTATTTACAATAGCAGCAATCTGTTTTCATGACAGCATGTTTTTGTAAATCCAAAGAGATAAACTTTCTCAGCTATTTATAAATCAGATGCTTACATTATGATCTCCTGCCAGTTAAGTCTGGTTGCTGTTGAACTTTGCTGTGCTCAGTTTAACAAATCTGTTTGTTACAGTAGTGCCAAAGGTGAGAAAAATATACTGGAATACTGTAGAGAAAATGCAATAGCTCTTTGTGGCTGAGACAATGAAGTCCTGCCACTGTTAGGGTAAAGGGAAGTCAAACACTTTAGTCTGAACACAGCTAGAAGCCAACACCTACAGATTCTGTCTCAGATCTGCCACTAACTTTCTGTGTGGTCCTGGTTAGGAGTTTTGCCTTGATAAAATGAGATCCGCATTATCTCTTTACTATTCAAGAGACTGGTGATGCTCTATTGGATAATATATATAATAATATATTATATATATATAAAATAATATATATAATTAAGAGAATTGTAATTAGTATTTTTTTCCAGTTTCCTTAATTTTTTTTATATACAATGTACAATTATTAGAATTATTAACAAGAATCAAGATAGATTTCATAGTGTTCAGGAAACATATCACAACAAAACAGAAAAAAACAACTTCTTTGCTTTTTAGAGTATCCTTGGTTTTGAAGGAGCTCAGCAAATCGCTGTAATCTCAAGGCAGAAAATGCATGCTTAGCAAAGTGAATAATTTATAATGAATCATTTCTATGTTGAATAACACTTTATTTTAGCTCCCAGGACTTTTTCGTGTGAGCAGATCACAGATATCTTAATGGGGATGTTGGGAGCTTTTTGATGAGCAATTTACACAATTCATCAGCTGTTTGTCATTTCTGGGCAGTACATTTCAAACCCCTTCAACAGAAACTTCAAGCTCTTTTGACATGTGTTCATGAGAATATAAGGCCAACAATATTTGACCACATTACAGGTTCATTCAGTTCAGTGGCTGGTCTCTCACAGTAGACATAAGTGGATAATTAGTAAAACATGTAAGAGGAGAGAAAGCATATTCACCAGGATCTATTCACACCTTGCAACAGTTTGTGTATCAGATACATATCTCTATGTCATGCCTCTATGGCATTTTTATCCAGACCATCCAGCAGTTATCACATATAAAAGTGTTTAGTAAAGTATGAGAAAGATACATGTAGTATTAAGCCACAAGTGCAGTGTATAGCCAGAAGTTAATCAGTACAGATTGCTACAGTAACCCTTTTCCTTGTTAACTACCTGTAAACTGTGCCTCATCCTCCCTGCCCTCCTCCTCCAAATTCTAGTCTTTTGAATCTCACTTTCTCTCATATTAAAAGAAAAAGATGCTGAAGTTTGAGAGCATAAGAGAAGTAAATGCAGAAAAATCCTACAGAAAGATGTGCTGTTGCAGTCACAAGGGAAATATGTTAGTTGCAACAAGGAAAGAAGTTCTTTATCTTCAATAACACAGGCAGTGAGAGTATAAACACATGAACTAAATACCGTTCATAAGTCAGTACTTCAGACTACACACTAAGATTGCTTTAAAAGCAGGAAGGTCATAGCTGGATCAGTAAATGGATATAGGTAACGAGGAAGGATATGGCTAATTTTTTTTAAGTATTCCCATGTTTCAGTAACTTACAATTGGTCTTTGAAACTTGTCAGAGCTGAGTCTTGGGCTGGGGCCGGCCTTTTGCTAGTGCTCAGACTGCCACAAGATGCTAGGCTGGGCTGAGTTCTGCGCACTGGAAAGATCCAATATCCTTGTGCTGTGCTCAGACTACTCAACTTTCTCTGTGCATCTAGCAGTCTTCTCAACATCTTCCATCAGCAACGCACACATATCATGACTTCACTTCAGATGCAGAGAAAAAGAATCCTTCCTTCCCCCTCAAAATACCCTTGCAGCAACAAAAAGACACATCGAACTGCTGCTGTTTGTGTTTACCTTTATCCTGCTGCTTCATTGCCAACTTTTAACTGTCTGAAAGGAAGGCCTTGCAAACATCTGTACTAATCATAAAACCCATGAGTGGTTTCCTGAACATCATTCATGTGCTTCTCAAAATGAATGGCTGTAATGCAGAAGGAATGAATGTGCCTGAGAAGACCATTTCCTATCGTATATCTAAAGGTAAAGAGAAAGAGGGAGTAAGGGGTCAAGAATTAAGGTACTGACATTTCTCTCTTTCTGAGTGACAATCTCATTGATACCTGTATCAATAAAGGGAGAGTAGCTTTAAATGTAACTAGAGGAGTGTGTAGGAAAACTCCTTCCCTTAACTCTGGTGCATGGCAGGGTAGAGGCTCTATCTTCAGGCCCCTATGGCTGGTTCTTCACAGCCCAGTGCGAAAGCAGGGACTGGACTTTGACAAAAAAACCAAAACGTTGCTAAGATCTGCTAGTGAGCAGGAGTTTGCTAATGAAATTCTACTTGTATTTCAGTCCCTCTTTATCCATGTGCTGCCCAGGAAAGCTTACAGGTGTACAGAGTTTTCTCCAGTATTACAGCACAGATGTGACGAAACGCAGGAGGCTTGATGTCTAGTCCCAGTTCTTCCCTCAGCCTGGTGGTTGTCTAAAACAAGCTAACTTCTTATTGCCCTACTTTTCTCATTTCTAACATGAGGACAGTAATACATAGTTTGTAAAGTTCTTTATAAACACTCAGAAGAAGATACTCTAAAGGCTATATATTCATGTCTGGCTTTAATGAACTGAATATTGCAAGAAAGACTAAAATGATGTGACTTTAAGCAACAACAGGATTAACTGATGGACTGATTAAATGCATGACAGAGATGCAAGCAAACAAACAAAAGAATCCATGCTCAAATAGAAAATTTTGTGCAATTTAAATAGTGTATTTTCTAAATTTCAAAGATTGCTACTTTGTTTTCCACTGGCATTAACATAATGAATGTTATAAAAATATTCTGATTCACACACTTAATAAATCCTGAACTATAAAGCATGAACCTTATTTTGGGGACAATCCATATGTTACTATTTCCGATTATGAGACCAGAGCATGCTGCCAGAAACAAATGGAAAATTACTGTAATCAGATCCTTCAAAATTGTGTTAGACTTTTTAATGAACAGTTCAATGTGATATGAAATTACCTTAAGCCTGAAAAGTGTTGAGAGGTAAGTTGAGAGGTAAATGGAAAGCATAGGATTATTTTTGTTCAATTAAACACTGACTAAATACTTGTACTGAAATATTGTGCCAATGAACATGTATTTATAAAATCATAAACAATGATTCTGAATCATAATGCTGATATTTTAATTGAAAACAACATTTGCCTACTCATAAATATTTTGAAAAGTCATAAATGTTTAGTCAAAATCAATGTATGTGCAATATAAATTCTCAAAGATACTCAAACTCATGCTACAAGCCTTTCTGACACATCTCCAAAATACTGTAAATGCTCCTCAAACTACAAGTCTCAGCTTTATTCACAGTGCCCAGGAACCAGACCTTACTGCTGTGCTAGTACTGTTTGTGACAGTATGAGATGCCCACCTGAGAGGGACACATGGCAGATTCTTTTAGCTACTACGTTCTACTCAGGGAATATACACTATTTCTCATTACTCAGGAGACTAGGAGGACTTCTCTGTGAGGATATGCACACATATATGTAACCCTCTTCAAACATAAATAGCTATTGCATTTCTGAGAGTTCCGAATACTCATACTTCAAACGTATATGCTTGCCTTCCTCTATAAGTCTGACTTGATGCCTGCAAAACTTGAACTCCATTTAGTCTTCCAGTGTGAAGTGTGTAGGCATGTATGTGTATTGACATGATAATGTCAAAAATTTAGTTTCATTTAACAATGTTTTAGTTTCCAAAAGAGAAGGGAATATATTGCAAATCATTGGCCGGTATGGGTGCTGTCTAAGGAAAAATGAAATACTTCAAAACAGAAACACCAGAAGACCTTGAAACAAAAGCAATTTCTCCTAATCTTGCATCCAGGGTATGCACTGACGTTGCAGAATCACTACAATTACTTGTAAATGATGTATGAAATGAGTAATTCCTGCTTAGAGACTACAACTAGTGCATGCAATCACTGGCTGGCTGTGAAATGTGCTGTAATATTATGCTTAGACATGTCCAGAAAAAAAGCCCATACTATTCCCAGCATTTCTAGCCATTTTTCTTATCTCTTTTTTCCACTTCTACTAGTACTCCACCCCTATGCCTGTCCCCACTCTGCAGGACTAGTCAATTCTCCAATTACTCACTTTCTCCAAAAAGCAGCCATAATGGTCAGCTACAACTCAGGTGTTTTCAATGGGCTGGCTATGAATTAGAATTATTTTAATATAGGTGTCTAGATTGTACTAGCTTATGAATGATGTTCTCTATGCAACACCAACTAAAGCAATGAGTCTCTAAAGATTTCTATGTACTCTACTAACAACATACAAATCAACCCCTGTTAATCTCGGTGGGATGTTTCACACACAAAAACTGCTGAAGAATTAGGATTTGCAGTGTGTACTTCAAGATCAATGAAGGGACATGGGGCTGTGTGAATGACTGCGTAAAATTCTTCCCATATTAAAAATCTTAATAGTTGGCTGACTCACCAGGTATGGATGACACAAAGGAATTCTAGGTTACCCATCTGCTTTGAGAAAAAAGATGGAACAAGCTTTTCCCACTCAAATCAGAAAATAGTTATTACTGTAGTTTTTATTCTCCAAACATAGAATCAAACATCAGAATTTGTTCATAAGTACCCCTTGTATTAACAATTGCCCTCAAAGCCAAGCTGATGTGAAAGCGTTGGGCAGTAAAATATTATATTTTCCACATACCAAGTCAGCAAAATTTAGAGTTATTAACTTCATTCACTTCCTGTGTTTGAAATCAGATATTTCAAATAAAGATTAGCCCAATTCTTCCAAGGACTCATATATTGTGTAACCAGAGAAAATCTGGAGCAGACCCTGTAAGATGGTCAGGACTTCTTTAGAATGCTAGTAAAATCAGTAATCCCAGCTTTGATGAGATCTATCTTTGGCAAAATATGTTCAGTAGAAATAAAAATTATTTTTTTTTCAATGAAAATGTTTTGTATTTGAAAAGAGTCTTTGTCAGAAATTCTGGCTGGTTATCAGCCAGGAGATAGAGAAGCGCACACAGACATCACACACAGTGTATAGCTCGAGAGCTATGCAGAGTTACTGTGTCCAGTATACCTAGAAAAAGAAACCTTTCGTTCCTGAATGAGGAGAAGGGAAGTCAAAATGCTCTGCCTTAAATGAGATAGAGCAGATACTTCTCTATCTGGAGCACACTGGAGAGCTATCTCGCAAAGAGGGATCTGGGGGTTCTACTTGGTAAGGGAATGAATATGAGCCAGTAGTGTGTCCAGGAGGCAAAGAAGGCCAACGGCATCCTGGCCTGTATTAGAAATAGTGTGAGCAGCAGAAGCAGGGAGGTGATTGTTCCTCTGTACTCAGCACTGGTGAGGCCTCACCTTGAGTACTGTATCCAGTTTTGGGCACCTCAGTACAAGAGAGATACCGAGGTGCTGGAGCGGGTGCAGAGGAGTGCAGTGAAGCTGGTCAAGGGACTTGAAAATAGATCATATGAGGACCGTTTGAAGGAGCTGGGTCTGTTTAGTTTGAGGAAGAGGAGGCTGAGGGGAGACGTTATCACTCTCTACAACTACCTGAAAGGACATTGTAGAGAGGTTGGTGCTGGTCTCTTCTCTCAGGTAGTTAGTGATAGAACCAGAGGGAATGGCCTAAAGCTGAAACAAGGTAGGTTTAGACTAGACACTAGGAAAAAATTCCTCAGGGAAAGAGTGGTGAGATATTGGAATGGGATGCCCAGGGAGATGGTTGAGTTGCCATCCCTGGGTGTGTTTAAGCATTGCTTAGATGTGGTGTTGGGGGATATGGTCTAGGGGTGAACTTGTAGAGTAGGGCTAATGGTTGGACACGATGATCCCAAGGGTCCCAAGGATTCTGTGATTCTGTATGTATGTGAGCCACGATAAGGTCAGTGTCTGTAGTGGAGATAAAAAGTGTGAAGGGGCTGCCCTCAATTTACACAAGTCTTGTGCAGACAGCACCAATGAATGTGTTAATGGGTAGAGTCCCATTAACCTAGAGGTTACCCTCTAGGGAAGATAACCTGTGTAGGCACATAGAATGGAAGAAACAGTATTAAAATGGGGGGGAAGCTATCCTATTAAAAGGTAAGGTAATTGAAGTGCTCTTGTAGTGAATCTTTCTGTATTGGTTTCAGGCTGATATTTCAAATACCTATAACAAAGGGAGAACATTTCCAATTGACAAGAGATACAAGGTATATTCCTGCTTGTGGTCACTCTCTGTGGAATGTAAATTATCAGAATAATGAGCAGATATATTTTCTCCCCTTAGGAGCGGAAACATTGAAAGAAATCAGAGAATTTATTGGGGGATCCATATCTAACAGAGACAAAGCTGAAATACTTCTTCCAGGTAGTCTGGAAAAAAAGAAAACACAGAAATTGCTTGGACAAATGGCTCTTGGCTTTGGTACCACAAGGAATATGTTAGCAGGTCTGAGATTGTCTAATTACAGTCTCAGAATAGAGAGAGTTCAGAAATGTGACTGCGGCAGATATTCTATAGAAGTGAATGACAGAGATGGGAGAACTGTATATAAAACCATTGCTAATGTGGAAGTTGGTGAGTATCACTTAAATCCTGGCTCTCAGTTTAGCAAAGAGTTTCTTATTTGTGTGGGGTTTGTTTTTTGTTTGTTTGGTTTTGTTTGTTTGGTTTTTATCCAGATTCAATACACAAACCCAGACAATTTGGTTTATGTAGGAGAGTGCACTAACAATTAGCTAACAAATGGATGAAACAAAGACTAGCCAGGGTAAGCCTTTTAGTATAATTGGGCATTCTTTTGCCAGTATGACTGCTCCAACTGAAGATTTAGGCTGGTAGAAAATGTCATTTTGTTTCTGGTTTGTTACTCCAGTATATTTTGAAAATGCTTTGAGCTCTGATAGAAAAATAACTTTTTTGGCCTAGTAAATGCCATGTCCTTTGTTTAGGTGGTTGCTGGTTTAGATGCAGCAGAAGAACTTTTAGTGAATTCGAGTCTGAGTATCCCCCATACTAGGAAAAGATTCAGTTTCTTATCTGTGAGGATTACCGTGGTGCAGAAACTGGGAAACTTAACTAAATGCTGTCTGCAGTTCTGGTGTTACTCTAAATTTTTGTGGTGTAAGAGGCTTAACTAGGGTAGTTACCTCAGTACAACTTTTTGGTTTGGCCTAAAATCAGCCTTTTCACTGGTCAGGGGACACATTTGAGAGAGAAACACAATTACTGTAAAATATAACTTGCACTTCCTGCTTGCCTCTTCTTCTGTTAATGCTGACAGACTCTTGTGGTTGTGGTCCAGTGCAGCTCTGAGCGGTGACACCTTAGCTTCCCAATGGAATGACGTGAGCACTACCTCAGTGCTGTGTGCGCTTCCCTGGAACATAAGGCTGAGGTACTGTTTGGACTTTTCTGTGATACAGAGAGACTTACAAGCATACACACTAGGCATTTTGGTATAGTCAGGCGACTATGTCTCTCTAGCTGCTTTTACTGCAGCTCACAGGTGTCCCAGTTGGCACTGGTGTGAGGCAGAGAGAACAGACAGTGAGCCAGGCTGTTGGCTGAGGTCTGTCCCAGTGTCACGGGTTACAGGCTTCCCTATATGCTTTGTGGAAAGAGTTCCTTTTCAAGAGAAAATAAAGAAGGTAGCCTTTAATTATGGAAGTCAGCTTTCTGACAACAGTGTACTTAGAGGATGTTACAAAACTAAAGGTCAATAAAGCTGACATAGTACAGCAGGATGAAGGCACAGGGAGTGTTAAACACTGAATTTTTCTTATAGAGCAAAATGAGATGTTGAGAAGAAATGCTGTTTGTGTACTGCTCTATATTCCCTTAGTATCACTGGGAGTTATGACTGCCTTAGTTGGGCTGATATGTCATTTTCAGAAGTACAAAGACAGATCAGGTAAGATACCCTATTCAACACTTCCAGAATACAGAAACCTTATTTAAATAGCCATTCATGTGTAGATCCAGTTCTCTGCGTTTCAGAGAATACCTGACAGTGCAGTTTCTTTTATCATAGAATCACAGAATGGCTTTGGTTGGAAGGGATATTAAAGATCATATAGTTCCAACCCCCCTACCATGGTCAAGGACACCTCCCATTAGATCAGGTTGCTCAGAGCCCCATCCAGCCTGGTCTTAAACACTTCCAGGGATGAGGCATCCACAACTTTTCTGGGCAACCCGTTCCAGTATCTCCCCACCCTCAGAGTAAAGAAATTTTTCTTAATGTATAATCTAAATCTGCCCTGCTCTAGTTTAAAATCATAACCTCTTGTCCTATTACCCCATGCCCTTATAAAAAGCCCCCCTCCAGCTTTCTTGTAGGCCCCTTTCAGGTACTAGAAGGCTGCAGTGAGGTCTCCTTGAAGCCTTCTCCAGGATGAACAGACCTAAATCCCTCAGCCTAATTATGATTGAGGTTAAGATGAGCAGACTGCAGCTTCACACTGCTGTCAGTGACAGTGACATGGCTTTGCAGGGACTGCCTGCCTGAGTCTTTTCCACACTGGTGGGAGGACTTTCAGTCCTGCCTGATGCCAAGGCCCTGTGCTGGAAGTGTCCAAGCTGTTCCTGGGTCTCTGCAGGGTGGACTTATGGCAAGGCCTTAGGAGGTCCCAGCAGCTACCTTCAGTGGTCTGCTGAGAGATGGTTTTGTCATTTGGGAGTGGGATGTTAACCGGTAAAACAGGGCCTCTCATCTCTACTTGATGGAGCTTGCCTGCATTCAGTTGCTTCTGGAAGCACAACATTGGTGAGTGCAGGCAGTGAGGAGGGACCCATATTTACTCCTGAGTCAGTGACCCTATCCTGAATGTGACGTGACCTCCCCGAGCCCATATGCCAGGTTGCCATTAGAGCTGCACGGCTGAGCATTTAACTGGGCTCAAATGGGGCAGTGTTGCACAGTACACATGAAGCTGTGCCGCTGCTTAGGAGCTCCCCATTAACTTTAAGGCCTGTGTGAGATTTTTAACATAAATTGAAGATCTTCTGGTTTGTCTATTTTACGCAGCTCACACCCAAATCAGGGCAAGATGGGAATGAGAATCACGGGTCTCTGCAGTGGTGCATAAGGTCAGGAGAGAGTGGGTCTGTGTGGACTGGAGGATGGAAGATGCTTATCTTCTCTGACAGGAACTGTTATTGTCTGAAGGCACTTTGCAGTTCAAATGCAAAGTTGATCCAGCATATAGCTAATGGAGACATGAAGTAGTTTGCCCCATATGGTAGGAAGGAGTGGGTAGTGATTTGAAAGGCTTTAAGCTAAACAAAGGAGGGGAAAGGTCAGAGAGAAAAGAGAACTGGTGAAGGGTACATTCTTCGTGGGGGTGTGTGCGTGAAGAGACTGCAAAATACAAGATCAGTGGGTAGAATATTCTCCATGGTTCAAAACAGGGAGACACTTAAGTCAGAGACATCATCTTCAGTTATGTGCTCCCACACCTTACTTTTCTGTAGCTAAGGGATGAACTATAGGTCAGGAACTGGTTGATATGCTGGGTTTGAGTTCTTCCACCTCTTCCTGCAAATGTTTCAAGTGTATTTGAGGGCTTTTTACTTGACATGGCCTAAATTTGGATCACAGTACAAAACATCTGACATGCCAGCCTGGTCCTTACAGGTGAGAGGGACAATCCTGAGGAACATGGAGAAATGGATGGAAACAGTCCTTGTTCCCATGAGTATCCGTCACTGTGTGACTTCCTGTTGGTCATGGAGGGTGCCAAGAGTGTGGCTTGTCTGAGGCCAATATTAAACAGAATATTGTAATCAAGGGGATCTTTTCTAGCACAGAAATACCTGAAATTAGAAAGATCCAAATGACTCTGAGTACTTGGAGCTGCTGACAGCATTAATACCAGTGTAAACACATGTGCGCTGGACTAGGACTATCTAGACAATGAGTTTTCTGCAGAAGACTCAGGTGCTTCCTAGCCTAGTGGGAACTGTGTCCTCTTAGGCTGTGTGCAGAGACTCAGAGTTCCTTTTGGCCTCTCACTGCCTGGGAATGGCTGGTGCTTTCCTCCTTAAAATTGTCCTGCACGTCTCCTAGGCATCACATGTTCTGGGCAGAGGGGGTGGTTCAGACTGCAGGGCAGACAGTACCTCTTCTCTGTTAATTGCAGAGGTCCTTCCATCCTTCTGTCCTTCCCCATGCTTTTTTTCCCTCTTTCCCTTTTTGATCCTTGCACACTTCCTCCTGCTTGGTAGGGGGAATTTCCATCCTAGCTCAGAGCCAGGCTATGGCATAGTGTTTGGCACATGGAGCTCATCGGCCTGGAAACCCTATCCCCATCAGACACCAAGCTGCCCTCTGCAGGGAGCAAGGGGAGCAGACCCTACTGTCACCCCTGAAGTGGGTGTGTGAGGAGTCCAATGGCTGCTTTTGTGGACAGAAGCGATTCCTGCATTTGAGTGCTGAGCACTGCAACACGAGAGGCACCATCACGCGTGCACTGGGTGATTCAGGGAACAGATGTATCTTCTTGGGCTCCTTTCCAGCTATGTTTTGTAGTTACAGGAAGTGATGGAGGTAGTGGGTAAAGTGAAGTGAAACTCAGATGTGTTCTAATTGAGAGGCATGTCAGAGGCTCTAGGTTCTAATTTACACTTTTTCTGACTTTTCAGTATATGTACAAATCTAATAATTTTAGACACTTGGCATCAGCTATAAAATGTAGCCATTTCTGTTTGCTTTCTGCTTTTAACAGGATACTTCCTCACAGAGGATGTTACTTGGCCCAAATCCCCATAGTTACTTACGGAGCATCCTGTAGCTAGTTCCTACTCTCATGTGAGTCCCCAGACTGGTTACTTTCCTGATAGCACTGGATTCATCAGCCAGTGCCTGAGAAAGACATGTTGAACTACTGTGGGAACACTTTGCAGAGAGAATTATAATGTTCAGTTGAAAATGATGTAACTGTAGGTACTGATCACAAACTGTCTGCACTGACATGTTTGCCAAAGCCATTTTGCCTGTCTGGACTCTGAACCTTGAGCTAGTGTTTTTATTTTTTTTATGCTATGAAAACCTTCATTCCTGTCCCAGAAGCAGCTTAGGAAGAGTGAAGGAAGGCAGTAAGAAGTCAGCCCAGGAACTGACATCTGAACTCCCTTTTTGTTATTGTCAGTCCACACTGAGTTCGTATTCAATTAAATGTGGGGGTTTTTGGTTTTTTCTCCTTTCAGAATATGATGAAACTCCTAGTGTGCAGAACTAGACAGCACAAACTCCACTGAGCGAAGAAATAAAGGCTCACAGAGAAGCAACCAAGAGACTAACCCAGCAACAGCTGACAAGTTGACATTTTTCTGCCTCCAAATTTTAAGGTAATCAGAAGCAAAAGCACGTAAACAAACCAAAACTTGAACTAGAGTAAAACATCAAACAAGGAAGAAGAGCTTTAACAGAATTTCCCGTTGAATTGTGCGGGGGATTGGAAGAAAGGTTCATGCTGGGGGAGAGGAAATGCTACTGTCCATGCAGGGCTGCTCTGCTCAGCACCGGGCCTGTGTTTAGGGCTGTGTGTTTGGTGCTGTTCTGCAGGCAAGTGCTCACCCGAGGATCTGTCATCTCCCCCATTTCCCATAGACCTGTGGAATGCCTGGCCATGGGTGAAGCAGCCCTCCATGCAAGTGATGAGGTAGCATGTGCCATGAGATATGGCTCAGGGTGCCCCAGTATCTGCAAGCAGCCAGTCAGAGGCCTCTAGCTCACCAGCTCCTTGGGTGAGAGGCTGACCTGGCCTCTCTCCCTCCATGCGTCTGTCCCTCCTGGTTGATGGGAAGTAGAAGGAATCCTTTTGCACATGTATGTTGACTGCTTTGCACATATTCTTTGACCAACCTTTGCTGACTTCTAGCCGCATGTTTTTCTTACATCTGCATCAGAATCTTGTCTTGCTAGTGGCATTAAAGATATTTCTACTCAACTGACTCTTTTTCTTCTAGATGGAGAAAGACCCAAGCTGCCAGGGCTCAAAGGTGTGAAAGCTATAAAGCCTCCTGCTTCAGTTAATGAACTGTGTATTGCCCCAAATGTCAAGAACACCACTCACACAATTTGAGTGCTTCAGTCATCTAGAATTTGAGGACTGCCTTTCACCAGATTTTGATCAGTCTATTCCCCTAGTGTCTGGTTGTGCTCCTACAGTATTAAATTACTGCAGTCTTCCAGGATTTGAGGACTTAAGATTGACTCTTATTCTGTGTAATTCAGGCTATGTGCCTTCAAGATCCACAGAGTCCTGGAAACACAGTGAAGAAAACACGTTCTCTCTGTGCTTTGATCAAGAGCAGCACAGGGCAAGTCCCAGAAGACAAGGCTGGAGTTTTAGGATGCAGTTCTTCCCATTAGATTTTCCAGGAAAGATGTCCACAGTATTGGACTTGAGATTTGAACTCTTTCCTTGTCTCTCAGCTGGCTTTGAGCTAACCTTGCAATTCTGCTGTTCCTCCTGCAAACTTGCTTTGAAGAATTGTCTGGAAGCCTGAAGAGAGATGCCTCTGTGGGTCAGTTTGTTTTCCAGAGCTGATGCCCTGCTCTTCCCTCTGCTGAAGGTCTTCCATGACAACCCACAAGGAACTGCTTGAAAAGCAGATGTGGTAATGAAACCTAAGAAGAGTTCAGCCCCTGCTTCCCTTTGCTTCCAGTAATAGGTGTCACTGTGGAAAAGTGAAGGACCTCAGGGATTTCTGGAGGCCAGATCAGGGCTCTGGCCTTAGTCCCCATCTCCTCGTGGGTGGGCCATGCACCTGACTGAATGGACAGGGGAACAGGGCCAACACTTTAACAGCTCCGTGGACGTGTGGTGGCTTGCTTAACCCTTCATCTAACACATGGTTTAACTTGGTAGATTTAAGCATGATTTTACCTTTATTGTTTGCTTAGAGGAATGTGCCTCTTAGAGGGGAAGTCGGTTCAAACTATATTAGGAGATGGGAACTACATTAAAGAACATGTAGCAGCTTTTATTTAGGAACTGTTGTTTTAGAAAGAAAAAAAAGACAACAGAACATTGCTAGCAAATGGGTATAGGCATTTATGTAGCTGCCATTAATCAACAGTTTTGGTAATTAGATGTATTTTCTACAATGCCTGTGTTAAACTTTATCATAAATAGTGTGTAGTAATTTTAAGATGCCTTTATCTTAGTTATAAGGTGCAGCTTGTATGCTTCATGAAGTGTCTTTTCTTACAGAATGTTGAATAAAGGGTGTTTGTGGTTTTTAATTTTTTTGTTACTACTAAAGAGGTGTTCCTGAAGATCATGAATGGCATTTGTCTATGTAATCTGTTCTGCTTTTTAAGTGTATCTTAATACATGTTCTTTCTGTAGACAAAACCTATGGCTTTGTATTCTAACCCTTTTGTAGGCAAAGACCAATTGTTGGTGCCTCTTCACAGCACTCAGGTGACTGTTGTTACAGTGCCACCTTCTGACTGCCCTTCTTCATGGGGAAAAACCCCAAACCCACCCCTTTCTCATCTTGTTCTCTCAGGGTCATTCTTGCTTTGCTGTGGAGCCTACAGTCTGTCCATATCCTTTTGAGCTTTTGATTCTCAAAACTGGCCACAATATTCTTGTTGAATTTTAAAGAGCTCAGGGTATGAACTCCCTGTCTTCACTGCTCTTGGTCCTCCTCCTGTGTTGAGAAAAAAAAAAGTTTGGTTTTTTTGAAAGACAGCACCTGCCAACTGGCATTCAGGCTTATCGCAGAAAATATTCTCCTTCAAGGCAAATTCAGTTTTACCTTCCAGTCTATGGTGTGAGCTTATGAGTCTTCATAGTGTAAGAGCTCTTTTAAGTCCTATTTGGGCAATCACAGAAAAATAACAAACAAAACCTCCCAAAACAACTACAAAAAACCAACCAAACCAACAAAACCCAGATTCTCCTGTTGATCTGTGTGATTTCAGTGAGTGTATATTTAGGCTGACTGAGAAACATAATGATCTGATTGCAATGAATGACACTTCTGGAGATAGCCAGTCTTGTAGCGTGGTAGGAAATGAAGAGCTGATGAGTACAAAGCATCTGAAAATGGAGTGAGAAAGCCTCGATGGATTTGAGAATGCCTACTAAAAAATGCAAATTTGAGGATATAATGGAAAAGTAGTTTCCAAAATGGGTTGTGAGCTTAGAGGGCTTTCCTGCTTACAAGAGGAAAACTAAGTCAATATTGCCAATTCCTTGACTGCTGCTTCAGATTAGTTTCAATTTGCAAAGTGTTTCACTGTGGGAATTTTGCATGTCATCTGCACTAATTAGATGATCTTGCATTGGAAAGGAAAGCTTGCAGGTGTCTGTTGGTCAGTGAGGAGGCTACGCCACATGTAAGTACACCATGTCTCCTCAACTTGCGTGTTTTTACTTTTTAAAATACTAGTCTTACATGTTTATCAGTAAGATCTTTTACGTTCTGAGTTTGCAATGGTGTGTGCTGGGAAAGCAGGGGATGCAAAGGGGCCTCAAAGCTCTGCCTGCCTCTACAGGATGAGTGAGAGAAGGTGAGGCCACAATGACTGCAGGGATCAGCTCTCAGGGGGCCAGAGACTGCTTGGCAGGATGATGTGCATGTACAGTATTGTTTGCATATGGGATCCTTTATGTAAGTACTGATTTCATCTCCCTCTTGCTTATTCAGGATGTGGTAAGTGTTGACTGTTGACTGCAGTCAGCTGGTGGTCTAGGTCTCTGCATGGCCAGCTGGGGCAAGTGGTGTAGGGCTCTGGCTGGCCAGCTGTGACAAGTCACATGGGTTTCTGTCTGGCTGGTCTGGGCAAGTTGTATGGGGTTCTGGCTGGTCGATCGAGGCAGTTGGTGTAGCTTCTGCCAGCTCTCTCAGTACCCTTGGGTGGATCCTATCTGTGCCCATAGACTTGTGTGCGCCTTAGTGGTGCAGCAGGTCACTAATCAATTTCCCTTGCATTATAGGGACTTAATTTTTCTCCCCATCCCTGTCTTCCAGCTCAGGGGGCTGGGCAGTCAGAAAACAACTGGCCTTACATTGAGGCATTAAGTACCTCAGCCTTTTCCTCATCCTTGGTCACTATATTTCCACCCACATTCAGTAAAGGATGGAGATTGTATACAGCCCTCCTTTTGTTGCTAATGTATTTATAGACATGTTTTTATTGCCTTTTATGGCAGTAGCCAAATTAAGTTCTAGTTGGGCTTTGGCCTTTCTAACTTTCTCTCTGCATAACATCATGACATCCTTGTAGTCATCCTGAGTGGCCTCTCACTTCTTCCAAAGGTCATAAACTTTCCTTTTCTTCCTGATTTCCAGTCAAAGCTCTCCATTCAGCCAGGTTGATCATCTTTCATCTTCTCCACGGGCTCATGTTTCATCACATGGGAGTGGCCTGCCCTGTGTTTTTTAAAGATTTTCTTCTTAAAGAATGTCCAGCCTTCTTGGACTCCTTTGTCATTCAAGGCTACTTCCCAAGAGACTCTGTCAACCAGTCTCCTGAACAGGCCAAAGTTTTCTGTCCTCCAGAAGTCCAAGGTGTCAGTTCTGCTGAACCCCTTCCTTACTTCTCTGAGAATCAAAAACTCTATGTTGTGATTCCTATGCTCAAGATGGCCTCCAACCATCACATCACCCACAAGTCCTTCTCTGTTCACAAACAACAGGTCCATCAGGGTGCCTTCCCTAGCTGGCTCACTTCAGTCAGTCCAGTCTGTAGCCTTTTTTTCATGACTTCTACTTCTGGAGAGACCTCCAGTTTCAAACCTCTGGTGAATACATCCAGATTTCAGTCTCCAAGGAGACAAAAAAAGAAATGTTTATGAAGAGGGGCTGTAGAGGAAAGAACCAGGAGTGAGTATCAGCTTGATCTGTATACCTCTTGGTGTCCAGGGAGTACTTTAAGGTCATTATCAGCATTGTCAGAAATTCACTTCATTGTATGTGCCTCCACTGCAGTAACTGTCCAAAGAAGTGATCAGAAATGCTGCTGTAGGGGACTGGAAAATATAGCGTAGATATCCCTACATATTCTGAAAATTTTGGAATGTAAAAGTCAGTCTCACACTGACCTTCCTTAGTTTCGGGAGGCTTAGGTCTGACAGTAATGCTTGCACTTTTGGAAAATCTGACTCATTTCAAATTTTCAAGGTACTCAGGAAATGAATGTAGTTTGAAAAGGCCATATTTATTTGCTTTTTTGGCCTCTGCCACAACTACCTTGTTAAAGAGTGTCATGACCAAGGACTTTTCAACCTGCCTTTTAAGTTCTAGTTGGCATGCTGAAGCCATGTTTCCAGCTTTGATCCTATAAAACACTGCTTTTCAGTCTGTGGGCTCCTAAACTTGCTTTCAGAGGAGTTCTGGTCCCTGTGCAATGAATTTCAGTCTGCTGACAAGACTCCTATTTTTCTACATACCTTAGTCTGTGTTTGCCAAGCACTTCTAGTAAGCAATACAAAGTTAGATGAGTTGGATTTTATTTTTTTTTATCAAGAACAATGTCTATGCTCCTTAAAAGAGGCTTCTTAAAGCTCTTGAATATTCTATTTTGCTTCAGGTACCAGTGGTTGCAGTTTCTTGTGTCTGGCAAAAATTCAGCAAAAGACACAAAGTGATTTTTTGCTGCTTGTTCAAGTCTTTTGGCTGTCACATTAAGTTATCCATCGTGCTAGACTCTGATGAGATGGGGAATCCCTGTCATAACCGCCTGAAATCTTGTATTTTTAAAGTTGCTTTGGTGGCTTTTGTCTCCATTCTGTACTGTGTTGAAAGATTTTCTTAAATGAGCCTAATGTTAACCTTCTTGTAACCACAGCAGACTGCAGCAGATGTAAGGCTAAGGCATTAAGTGAATCCTGTAGGAAACTTTAACCTATGAAATCTCTTTGCCTTTGGAAATAATGTTTATATCAATAGTTTGAAGATGGCAATGTTAGTGACATTTCCCAAGTTCATCTTCCAAGTCGGGATTTTGCCAATTCATTTTTCCCTCAACAAAATGAGGCAAGGCAAAACAAGGAGAAACAGGAAAAGATGAACAAGATGGTCCAGTACTTGAGGAATTGGTGGGTGGCTGCAGAAAAATCCTGGGTGGCAGGAGCTAAAAAACACTGCCTGAGACAATTTTGGCTATCTCTGTATGTTGGCAGGCTAGGCTAAGGATGGTGCGCTGGGGACACTGGTGGCAGAGGTACATGGTACCAGCCTCTGAGTGAGACCCAGGTGAAGCTGGTTGAGGGCTGAAATTTCTGAGTCATTCATTAGAAATGAAAGAAAAAAACCCCACATGGTTGACCTGAACCAACCTGTGGCAAGTTGGATCCTCACTTGACTTCTAGCGTTATACTCTCACAGAAACAGTTTTTGGGTTGTTTTTTTTTTTTGCTTTAGTGGGGCAGGGTTTGACTAGATGATCTCCAAAGGTACCTTCCAACACCCACCATACTGTGATTTTCCTCTGGCTCTAGTGAAACTGGCCAAAGCTTTTAGACTGTAGGCGCTGTGCTTGCTGTCCCTGATGTGGTCATCCAGTTAAGCTCTTTTTGTGTAGCTGCATGATTGAACCCATATGTACAAATAGTTCTGTAATAATAAGGTGACTTTTTTTTTCCAAAGCAAATGCAAAGCATTTCACCCCACATGCAGTGGTGCTAAATATAAATTGTGTAGTTTCTAGCAGTTATTCCATATATGGACTCTTCCTTCTCCTCTTGTCTTTGTGGGCTAAACTAGGAGAGCTATGTCAGAGAAACTGTATGTGATTGGTACGCTTGACCTGGACAGCTGGGATCCTTACGTTTTTCTTTGTGTCACCTGGCAGTGAGGTGACAGGTGAGTGCTAAGATGAGATGGCAGTATGTCAAAGTACCTCCTCCACATCTCTGCTTTTTTGTGGACCTATCTGAGTCTCTTCACTCCTTAACTGCTCAGAAGTAGTGGAGTTGGGGGTGAATTCAGGACTGTCTAGTGGCTGGAGTAGAGAGAGAAGCAGCCATGGATATGACAAGGGGAAGAAAAGGCCTAAGGGTGACAGCGACTTATCAATGAGCAGAAGTATGAATAAGCTTCTGTAATTCTCATTGGTCTTGTTCAGCATCTATCTGAGAGGGAGGTGGGAGTGTACGAACTGTGGGATCTGTGACAAGCACATGGATTTTAACTTGTCAGAAATGGGAGCTGAAGAAGATTTACGTACTCTGAAGGCATAGGACTGCTCTGCTGAGCATTACAGGGCAGGAAAGGAATGGGTTCTTCCAGAGCACGACACACAGGTGGGCACCATGTGTGTGAAATCAAGGTGCTACTTTCTGCTTGGGTTACTTTGAGCAGAGGGCTTCTTCAGATTAGATCCTCTGTTTGCTCCTGGGTAGTATGCAGAGTCTCATTGTCTCTGCCACTTCAGGATCCTCCCTGCCATGCACTGTTATGTGAGCTGTACATTTTAGACAGAACAGCAGCATCTGGTTCAGTGAGTGCCAGATAGCCTCAGCATCACACAGCAAAAGCAAAGGCTGTGGCAGGAAATGTGAGACAAGGACCAGTGGTGTGTGTCTCACCAGAGAGGTTTCCGAGGCATGGCAGGCCTGCTGCTGGGAGGTCTCTCAGGCTTCTCTTTGTATGTGCATCGGTGGGTATCCGTATGGATTTTCCTTTTAACAGCCCTGTTGCTAAGCCCCCAACACAACAAAGTCTTCATCTGTGTTTGCAGTATCTTGGATGTTCCTTTCACACCTTGGCAAGAGAAAGCTGAAAATACCCATGGATGCTCTGAAAAAGAGAGAGCATTCCCATGGGCCCTTGTCATCAGAGATCTGACAGTCCCCATGGGAGCATTCTGGGAGGTGCAGAAATCTTGGCCCTGACTCTTGCAAGTGTTGGACCATTCCTTATTTGGAGGTACTATAGGCTGGAGAAACCACATGTACCTTGTCTGTAACTGGGCCCAGAGCCTTCCTGATCTCAGCATGTTTCTGCAATGTGCTTTTTGTAATCTGTGAGTTATTGTAAATGACCTGTCATAGAGATATCATCTCTAGATAAGGGTTTGACACCAGCTGTGTTTGGAGACAGGCTAATAGCTGAGCTAAAGTTTTAATCTGCCTTTTTTATGGTCTCTTTGAACTGGAAGCTGGCAAACCAGTATGGCAATGTCTCATTCAGTCTCTTTTTCCTTCACAGATGCCTCCGATTAAACCTCATGTTGTGCAGCTGGTCAGTGGCTGTAAGGTGCCACACAGGACTGGGTGTTGTCTCAGGCCCATGAAAGTTGGATGGACTGAGCTGAAAGGGTGATCCCTTGCAAGTTGTCTCTGAGGCAGAGATAGGAGGAATGAGAATGGAAATCCAGTGTCCTTCTCCTGATTTGCTTTATTCAGCATCCCAGTGAGAGCTGGTCAGAAGAAATTCCCTGGGTGCAACTTCCTGTGGAAACTGTGGCAAATGGGTGCCTTCAGCAGCTGGGGAGAAATGTCAGTGACCTGTGTCTGGCCTGTCTTCCTAAGACTTGACACATGAGATCTCTCTTCTCTGTTCTGTGTGGTTGGGTAAACCATCTACGACCAGATATGCTGGTCACTCTTCTTGCTATGCCAGTACAGCCTATTTTGTCCAAAAGTCACTTGCTCTGAACATGATCGAAAGGAGTACTCCAATTATGTGGGTCTAATTCCTCAATAAGTTGTAAAGTAGCTGTGATTTCACAGCTTTGCCATTAGAGAAACAAAGTGCATGACAATCTCCTTATCACCATGTAAGCATATACTTGTGTTTATCTTTGCTATTTTTTACTTTTTATTGCTGTTTCTTTGATCAAGAAAAAGTTCAGAGTTCAAGCATAGCTCTCTGGCTAGTTTGATTTAACAAAGAAAAAAATCCATATTCTTATGAATCTTCATTAGTCTCTGCGTCTTCATCTGTCTCTCGGGTCCTACTGCTCCCACACAGAAGCATCTCTCAGGCTTGACCCCATTCCTGCATTGTGGCTGCACAGTTGAACTTGAGTTTGTTTAAAAAAAAAAGTCATATGCATGAATAGTTGTAGGTGCGGATTGGACAGGAAACCTAGCATGGCTGCAAGCCTCTCCCTCCTCCCACTGCTGCCCTGGTTGTACCTGCCCTGGAAGCCTGTGGGGTAGCTATGTCTGTGCTGTTCCACCCCAGGGGGACAGGTGGGTGGAAGAACAGATCACCTGCAGTCAGCAGTGTCTCCTGGCCCAGGGCTGATGCTAGGGCAGGGAGCTCTCAGCAGCCTGCAGAGCCGGCTCTGTGCATCACTGGAGCTGTGATTTCTGTTTCCACACATTGAGCTTCTGGCATTTAGCTCTGCCACGTACCCTCTGTGTGAAGCTAGGCTTGTGTGTTTCCCCAGTTGACGCTGACACGCTTTAATGACAGTAAAAATAGGTGCGCTGCTTACGCTCACTGGCCTCTCGGAAGGAAGATGCAAAGTTAGTATGTACAAATTTCTTCCCAATACTGCACAGCTTATTTCCTGCTTTCCTGGCTAGCTCAGGTTTTGCAGTCTGCTGTGTTCCATCAACACCTCATGTCATGTAGGGAGTGAATCTCCATTCTTCTTTCATGAAGCCGTTTGTGGATGAAAGGACAAAATGGCTGTGTGAGCTTGTACCACACCAAAAGAAATAGATTTTAGTTTACCTTCCAACTACAAGTTCCATTCTTCCGCCGCCCCCAACCCACCCCCAGCTGTGGTTTCTGTTAAGTCTCACAAGGTGTTTTTTGCCTGCAAGAACTACACAAAACTTTGCGTTTTTAAATATAAAAGGGAAATGAATTCTCTGGCTAGTCAAGGGTGTTGTGAGCATTCATTGGCCAATGTTAGAAATTAATGTCTAATCTCATCTAAAAAATTCATTATATATGAAGTCTGAGAAGGTGGCTCTGTAGAGGACACAGCTGATTGATGACAACACAAGTTGCATGTTCTGTCATTTCTATCCTGGCTGTGGGTTTTTATTTTTCTTTGTGGGTTTTTTTTTCTTTTTTTTTTTTTTTTTTTTTTTAGCTAGTGAGGATGAGAGGTACTGAAGGAACCTAATGGGACTTCATATATTGCTTGATGTATGGGACACTTGCAGTCAGAAATATTGAACTCATAAATGTACTCATTTGCCCTGGAGTCACTGAGAGGGAGACTAAATGCAGGACACCGCAATGTCACAGTCATGCAGAGTCACTTCTATAACAACAGAGCTACAGTAGAGAGGCCGTATTTTTCTTTGCTTTTACTGCAAATCTGTAAGTGAGCTCTGTGAGCTGTTGTCATTGGCTGGAAGAGAAGGTGAACAACTGCTGGATTTGGCTGTATGCAGATCACTTTTTGTATTTTGTCGTTTAGCTGAGATTCTGAACGTTTTGGGGTGCTATTTTGAAGTGACTCTGCACATGCTGTCTATTCTGTCTCGTGTCTTCATCACGGCACTGCAACCCTAAGCTCTACCAGCTTGCCCTTCAAGCATGAAGGGGAAATGAAGTTAAATGTGCACGTCCAAGGCAGTTGGTCAGTCCAGTCTTGCAGTGGTATTTGAGAGAGATTTTCTTCAAATCATTTCAGCAGCACAGAAGGAAATGAAAGTGTTTCTTACTGTAAGTACTTTTTTCTTTCCCCCCTTCTTCTGCTCTGCTGTGAGTGTCTGAAGACTCACTTCACTGCTTTTCTCAGAGAAGACTATTTATGTCACATCTTAGATCAATTTGGGTCTGTCCTATGCACGTATGATGAAGGCAAGATGGTGCTCTGGTAGCCTTGGACAAACTTGTAAATTTTGGACACCAGGATCAGGAGTTGAGATGTAATTGTCATTGCTAAGAAGTCAGAGGGGCCAAACCGCTGGCTGAGATGTAGAATTATCAAGCAGAGCTAAATACGTGTATAGGTGTAATTCCACTGTGTGGAGCTTCCTTAATGGGCTTTATCTGTGTCGGTGTCTGGAGAAACAGCAGGAAAGTGCAGGATTCCCAGCCACACCCTGAGCTGCTGTCACAGTTATTCCCCAGCACATCTGCTCAGCGTGTCTAAAGTGAATCCAGATGTTGTCTCTAACGCTATGGCAGTTGACTTCCTTCAGTAAGCAAGACGGTTTCTGTGGCCTTGCTTGGGTAATGCGCTCCAGCACTCAGAACAGAATGCCAGTGTGCTTTAAGACAGCTCAACGAGTGCAAACAAAGTGACTGGCCCTCTGTGGCCCTGTAGATAAATGGGTCACAGTGGTTCTTCCAGATTGGCTTTTCA
>WTSP01012988.1:41121-122878 GCA_025331215.1 Actenoides lindsayi
GCATCCGCATTGTCAGTCTCTCCTGTCTGTTGAGCCTTCCTTGAAGTAGCCGGTCAGTTGAGCTACGTGATAGCTTTTTCCCCTGGTGTAGCTGGATGTTTCAGTCCATTTACAAGTACTCTTGCCAGTGAAAAGCTCTTGGGAAAGCTCTCACTGACTAACAGCATTTTGCTGCCTGTGGACGTGCTTGCTTAAGGAGTTAACCCTACCTGACTTGGCTCTGGAAACTGAACTGGACTTCTGTGCAGGTCTGGGTTGAGGTGTGCTGGGTTTTTCCCTTGCTTCACGCAGCTGAGGACAGGTATTAAAAGAATCTGGGTTTGACTTTCTGATTCTTAGCTGCCCCTGAGCAGCTTGGAGGTCAGCATGTTCTGGGACCAGGTCTAGGTACCTTGCTGAGCCAGTCTCCTTGCTGTCCTGCCTGTGGTCTCAGAATTGCTGCTCCCTTGATGTGCCTGCTCATGCATCTGCAAGGTGAGAAGGCAGAAACAAAGTCACTTCTGTACAGGATCCATCTCATTGCTTGGGTTACTATGGAAAGGCTTAAGTGGGTTTGGCCCCCTGCTGAATAGTGCTCCAGAGAGCCAGAGACCGTTGCTCTGGTCCCCATCTCACCATTCCTTTTGCTGGGCTTTCACTTACACAGGCTTCTAAGAGAAACTGAAGCTTATGAAATTGTATTATGAAATGTCTGAGCAAACTGGTCTTGTGAAGACAAAGGAATCCTTACACCTTTCAGGTGCAAAGGGGCAGAACTGCCGTGGAGAGGTCAAAGATGTGACCCTTTGGCATGAAGATCAGGGGCTTAGACTGGAAGTAGGCAAAGGCTGCAGAAGAGTCCTGGGTTTAACCTCCATTTCAGTGGATTTGCTTTGGGAGCTTTAGTCTCCTCCTCCTGTTCTGTTGCCCCACCTAAGTCAGGGAATCAATTTCACACCAAAGTTATTCCTGGAGGCAGTGAATTTTAGCTGAAGATAATCTCCTAGCAGAAGACAGTGATTTCTGAGCTTATTTACAGGGGTATTTGCAGAGGCATTCTCCATGCTGTATTTGCAAAGTGGCCACTGTAGGAAATAGATTGGCTCCCTCTCGTAGCCTGAAAGGGAGACACTTGGGAAAAAGTAATCAGGTCAACGACTCATTACTTTGTTGTTTTAAATTGTCCCAGTCTGTGCCATCCTATCGAACTGCAGGTGTCTGGTGCTGGTACCCATGTTGGGCATGGTTTGTACTAGATCCCCTCTAAAATGGCAGAAGGGGCAGAGTGACAGTTAAACTACAAACCTCTGGTGGAGGAGAGGGCCAAGGCTCTTCTGAAGCTGTGGTTATCTGCTCGTTACAGAGTAAGCTGTCGGGCTGGCAGATGCTTTGGGTGTTTTCACCATCCTCTGAGACCAGGGGCTTTTATTTTTCACTTTTCCAAATTCAGTAAGGGAAATAATGCAATGTCAGTTGTTGTGGCATCCCCAAAACAGGTACCACGAGTTACTAGCAGGGCTGGGTGGGCACTGTTGAGAACTTCAGGGCCGGGGCTAGGCACTGAAGAGTCTGGTCACTTATTTCTGTGCTCACTGTCTACCAGTAAACGTGGTTGTAGTAAGGCGGCTGGTAAGGGAAGGTCTTGTCCAGCTCGTGTTCGCTGATGAATCTGCTACTCACCTCTCTTTTTCCTCCCTGCTCCTGCTGCCCCATACTGTGTGTGCCCAGAACCATCCCTTGGTATCCAGTGCTTCCCTAATGGGACAGGAGAGTTGTACTGTGACGCCATCAGCAACGAGAGCACCAGCTTTCGGTGGCTGCTGAATGGCACTGCGCTGAGTGCCCCCGAGGCTTGCGTTAAGGATGGTGGGAAGAAGGTTCGCCTGGACAAGACTGTGCCTGGGGAATTTGTATGTGAGGTTCACCATGGGAACAGTGTCACGAGCACCAGGCCCGTTGTGCTGTCTTGCAGTTATGGTAAGTAGTGTCATCTCCAGAAAATCTCCCTTTTGGCCTCTTGCATCAGAAAACGGAGGAGTTGTTGCTGTCTGCATAATATTGAACACTTCTGTCCTCTGGCAGCTGCCTTCCAGACTTACCACATCCTCCCTTTAAAAAGCATCCCCTTGACTTCCTTCTCCCTCCTGTGTCTCGGACTGACACAGCCAACAACCACAGAAGGGATGAAAGTTTCTTCAAGAGGTCCTTCACCCAACCCTGCAGCGAAGACGGATCTCGCTCCGTCTGTTTTCATACTTTGGGGCAATGGAGACCTTGCCCCCTCCTGAGCACTGATCCTCTGTGCCCATGTAGAAACAGGACCTGCTTCCTACTATGATGTTCATCCATTGCCCAGTTGGCCTCCCAGTTTCTGCAACATCCCTGTAAAAACCCCTAAGCTAGTTCAGCTCTGTAGCTGCTGGACTCGACCAAGGTGTTCTGCCTTGTCTCTTTTCTCCTTACCTAGGCCAGCTGCACAAAGTCTATATACATCTCTCCATCAGCCCCACACCATCAGAGGTGGGGTAAAGACACAAGTAAATAACTTACAAAATGTAGGGTTTTGTCCCTCGGTGCCCCTGCTCAGATCCGTGGTTCTGTGAGAGGTCTGGGACTTTATCCATTTGCAGCCTGTCCATAAATGCCGAGTACTCTGCTTGAACGAGGCCACAGTTTAATGAGACAGAAAATCTGGATACTAGGACTGGTCAAAACTGCCAGGACCTCATGACCCAGAGCACCAGTCTTTGATGTGAGCCACATTTATGAAAAAACAAACAAAGAAAATAAATTTGATTAGATAACTCTGAGTGTAATTTCACATGTATCTCCAGCAGTGATGGTTTTTCTCCTCTCTGGTCATCAAAACTACATCCGAATGGCATAATTTAACCCTAAGGTTTTTGACTAATTTAGCTGTAATTAATTTAATGCCCTTTGCTACCAGAGAAATAGTACTGTGCACTAGCACCTAGCATCTTAGAAACTGTCCGAGGTGCTGCAGCTCCACAGCAGGTACTGTCTTTTCTTCTGTGGGCGGCCTACAGCTGGTGAGACAGCAAAGTTACCGACCAAGGCTGCGTAGCGTGTGCGCTGGCATTGGGCAGGAGTGCCCCGGACTGTTCGTGCCAATCACCTCGGCACCGCTGGCCAAGCTGTACGAGGGTGGGATGCGTGACTGTGGAGCAGCAGTTCTAACTTTCTCTGCTTAAATTGGTCAGAGGTTGTTGAGCACCATCAGGCCCAGTTTGGCCGAGGCACTGGGCGTGAGGATGCGAACGTCCGCAAGCCGTTCGATCAAGCCCTGTGATAAATCACACAAGCGCTGACGGTTGCCACTGCGTATTCCGGGTGGCTGCCCTGGGTCCCCCAACTATGATAGCGGGTCCCCATTTCCTCTTGAAAAGCCCACAGGGGAATTCAGTGACAGCTCTGTTGGGACGGACACGTGCAGGAACGTGTATTTGGAAGGGTCTGAGAGCAAGAGCTGCAGCGAATCTACTTTCTAGTCACTAAATGCAACCACATTTGTAAAAAGTGAACTAAAGCAATTCTGAATGCTAGTAAAATGAAGAGAGAAATGAGTTCAATTGAATTTATTAATAACTATTTCATTTTTTGGAGGAGTTATTACTTGCTCCAGTCAAAGGGCTGAATATAGGTTTTCCACAGTAAGTATAAGATCTATGTAAAAGTACCTATTTGGGCAATCTCTTGGGTGATTAATTTAAAATTTCAAATAATTATTAGTGTAAAACAATTTGCCAGAAATATTGTAAACTTCCCAGGCACCAAAGGTCTCTGATCACACACCATCTAAAGCAGAGGATTCAGAAGTCAACAAATCAACGTATATAGAAGGCTTTTATTGATTTATTATTTGTTTTATTACTTGTTTATTACTGATTTTTAACACAATATTTGATCTTAAAAGACCTTTTAAACAAATGGCAAATTTTTAGGAAAAAATTTTCAGGAAAGCGTATTTCCAACATATATTTATGCCTTTGACAATATACTCGAAGTTTCATCAAAAAGAAAATAATATTACTAGGGACATGATTTCTCATTTGCTCAAAGGTTGAGTATAGATTTTTTTTTTTTTGAGCTTGGTAAGAATTTCTAAAGAGACTGGAACAAATGTTCTGAAAATACTTTGGGTATGTGTGATTTCACACTCAGGAGCACCTGTGTACAGTTGTTTTTTACTGTTCCGGTGAGTATGAGGACTATGATGGCATGTTGTATGCCCTGGAATGCTTGAAACACTTTCCAGCCTCTGGGGCTATACAGGAATTTGTGCATTTGGGGTCTCAAAAACAAGCTCCAAATGAGCCTGTTGTTTTCCCCAGTGCAGTGCTGTGCAGACCTGGGCACAGATAAAAAGCAACCAAATGATTCAAAAAGGGATGGCTGGGGTTTACTCAAGGAGTTTTAAGGAAGTTGTGTTATAGTAATAGTTGAGCTGTATTTCTTTTCATATTGGGAAGAAGAGTTTTCCTGCTGGCTACCCCAGGTTGGAGCAAGTTGTGCTAGTGAAAGAGTGAGTCTGGATGAATATCTCTTTTCTGCAAGTCTGTGATGCCCTCTACCAGCTTCTCTGCTCAGCAACAAGTCTGAGTGTCAAAGCAACCCTGAGGGGACTCTGAACTGGGTAATAATTGCCACTGACTTGTGTGTGGCCTTCTGCTTGGCCATTTGTAGCCATTGCCTCCTGCTAGGCGTTTCTTGGTTGGGAAGGGGACTAAAACAGCAGTTAAGCCCATTTCCTACAGCTCTGACCCCGGTGGCTGGAGTCTCTGGTGCCTGAGGATGTGCAGGCTCTGATCAGACTTGCTTTGAGGTTGGCATAGTTGTTATATGGCTGTCCTGACTGGATTGTCTGGTTCTCATATTAACAATCTATGAGGATAGACTCTGCAGCTTTTCCTTCAGCAGGAGATGCTAGCATAGTTTTTTCTCCTCTTTTCAGCTGCCCGTTTTCATAAAACTTCTTGAAAAGCAGTATCTTTCAAACCACCACCTTCCCTGTTAAATGCGATTAAAACTTATGAATTATCTTAGATGTTATGGTCAGATTAGGCAGAAACAAATGCACACAGCATAGTCACACAAGCCTCTCCTTCATAAAAAATTCCATACCATAATTAATGTGACATAAATTACAACATACTACAATTCATAATATCAACTCCTCTGATCCAAACCAAAGCAATAAAAATGCCCAGATGTTCTAATCTGTCCGCACAATTTCTCCTGTCTGGAGAAAGAAATTTTTTCCACCTTGGTAACTAACAGTGCCCTGTCCTCCTTTCAGGAGACTTGCTGCAGTATCCGTGGTTCATTTACATCCTGGCAGGATGTGCAGGGGGTGCAGTTATCCTGGTGGTGTTTGTGTCCTCAGTCATATGTTGCTGCATGAAGAGGAAACACAAGTTCATCCCAGTGCCTTCAGGTGAGTGGAGAATGCTGCTTCTCCCTGGGATGAGTCTCATAGACGACTGTGTGTGTGCGCAGGCTGGGCTTGAAATGGTCTCAGCTTGCTGTCTGCTTGTCTTCCAGCCAGCCCTCCTCTGACCCAGTGGAGCAGAAGGCTGCTTGCTGATAGGCAACTGTTACAACCAGCAGAGTCTTGAATTACACCTTACTTTTCCAGTTTTCACCTCATGCTTGACACCATGTGCTCCTGGGTGGAAAGACAGAAAAAACCTTTTCTATGGGCAAGAAAATTGACCCTCATTCAGGCCTGATCCTGAAAGGACCCGAAGGCTTCTGATGGCAGACCTTTGTCAGCATCACTCCCTGAGTGCAATCTGCCCGTGCCCAGTAAGGCCACTTCAAGCTGTGATTCTGACAGCATGGTCAAGCTGATCTCTGACAGGTTGGCAGAGACCCTCTGTACTTGGCACTTGTCTGCTCTAGGAATGGAGCCAGTGCTGTATGAGGAGGAGATACATGTGTGTGTTGGTGGTCCACGCTCTCAATGAGTGTGCCAAGGCTGCTGGGATGTGAGAGACCTCTTTCCTTCAAGTCCTGCTTTTCGTTTTACAGAGGAGGAGAAGGATGATGGACTAACAATGTCCGTGATCTCCAGTGAAGGTGTGAAGAGCCCACCCAATGGTGACCATGTTGAGGCTCAAGCTGTCCAAATTGACTGCCCTTCAAAGCCTGGTGGGTCCGGTGACTTATTTTAAGTCAAACAGGTAGCCTGTTTAGAATGGTGAAGAACAAAATGGATGAGTGTGATTACTGGGGAGGAGCTAACTAGAGAGAGGGTCCTGGGCCTTGCTAGCACAGGGAAGGTGGTATGTCTTGTCCAGATGACACAAGTTGCAGCAGGTCATTTATCAGTACCTTGCTTCTGCACAAGAGTAGCTCTTGCCCTCATCTAGCCATGAGATGTAGTGGCAGCCATACCATAAGCATCCCGTATTGGGTACTGACAGAAGACTGTTCCTGTATCTCCTGGGCTAAAATACAAATCTCTCAAAAACAGCACCCTCTCCAAATTTACCAGTTTTCCTGCAATCTTAACACACACACACACACACCCTTCTTATCTGTAACATTTTATAAGAATCTGCATGTTTTCCGAAGCAGTCATCTTCAGGCCAGCATCCTCCAATATGCTGAATGGCAAATGCAGCTAAATCCCCTCAAAGTCAGAGGTTTGTGTATTTCCTTAAATTGGTGCTAAAGTTAGATTAGAGTCACATTTAAAATCCTTCAAAGAAACCGAGAATAAAACTCCACAGCTTTAGCACAGTATGGTCAAGAGACTGCAGCAATAAAAACTTTGCAGAAACCTCCTGTTTTGTGAGTGCTTGATAATAATATTACACTTTTTGCATTATGTTTCCATCCATTTTGTTTCACAAACATGAACACTGGCAACACCTTCCCTAGTAGTGCACCATCATTAGCTGAATTAGGTTTAGCAGTGGCTTCATGAACTGGAGCAACATTACATAGGTCACTGATTGGTCTTAGCACTGTAGTCTCCACTTCTGGTATCTTTCACTGTACCATGTGCAGCCTTTCAACAGCTCAGCTCTGCTTTATGTCTAACTTTGGATGCTGATTTTGCCCTGCTTTCAAAATATTAAATGCTACTAATAAACATAGTGCAAGAAAGGAAAAAAAAAAAGAACCAAGTCATCCAGGTCGTTATTAATATACTTACAGTGTAGAATTTTTCTTGTTAAATAAAATATTTCCACTATGTCAGTATGACTAACAAAGTATCCCACATTTAAATTTTCCACAAATAAGTGAATAGCAGAGATGCATGTGGAAAGTGTTTAGGTGAGAACATATTAAATGTGTGCTGCTAACTAGCCTTAATTACTCAGATGTGACTGAACAGATCTGGCTTTGGTATTTTGGTACATTTTGAGCCCAGAGAGCTTTAGTACTAACAGCTCAGTAAATGAGTAGCTACAAAGAAAATTGCAATTTGGCTTGCAGACACCTGGGGAGAAGGGACTGAGGGGGTTAGGCAGCCTGTGCCATTAGGGACTGAGGGGACTATTTCCATTGGGGTGAGTATAGTAAGGGCACTTATAAGCCATTTCTCCCTTCTTTTCCAGATGCTGCCCAGATTGGTGAAGGCATTGAGGCCCAGCCCTCTATGGAAGAAAATTTACCAGTGGAGATAGAGCCTGAGGAAATGCCAGACCCAGAGGTCATAGTTGATCTGGAAAGCCAGGAAAACACCTTGGACTGTTCCCCAGATCCAACTGATGACTGATCTGGCATGCTTGTGTTCCACTCTGTCTTGAAGTTTGTGACGCCTGACCTTTGCATCTCATAGTCTCAGTGTGTGTAAGAATTGGTCTGGAAAATTTTAGCAGGGTAAAGATGTGAGTTCTCAGGCCTGCTAACTTCATTTAACAAAGAAAAAGAAAATATAAGAAAAAGCAAAGTGTGGCTTCAAGGCCTTGCTGTTGTGGGCTGACAGGTTCACTAACAAACAAAACTGGGCAGCTCTTTGATGATTTGCCTGTAAATAGACCTGCAATCAACTTCTGGAGCTCTGAAGGGCAGTCTGAAACGAGACAGGCAGTTTCTCCTTCTCCCAACACACCCCACGCCTTGCCACGTCTTTGCCAGCCAGCAGTTCCTGCAAGGGACAGGCATGACAGGCAGACTGAGGTGGTCTGCCAGTCCCAAACAGAAACAAGGATCTGCCAGAAATTTCCCGAGAAAGCCTCTTCTCAGGAGATTTCAAGGCATTTTTCACAGGCTCTACAAAAAAAAAGCTCAGTGAAGGTTTCAGCTACTTATCTGCTGTGCTGGGTATTTATCTGAATCACTCCTCTGAGCTCCAGACCCTTTGTGATTTGGCCCTCACCACTTGCTATGTGGGGCCAAGTGGTGGTAGGAGCTGCTGCATGCAGACCCCAGGAGGTGACGCTGGCTTGCTTGCCTTTTGATGCTCTCTAATGGCAGGGGGGCTACTGGTTACCCTTCACCAGAACTAACCGCCCAGGGTGCCAGCGAGTTAAACCAGCTCTTGTCACTAGCTTGCTTGCCTGCAACAGAAGTGTGCCTGGGGCTTGGATATGTAATTTTGGCAGAAACATTGATTATAATGCTGAGATCGTTCATCAGTGCAAGCGTTACTGCCTTCAGTGTAATGGTTTAGCTGCTGGAGGCTGGTTAAGCGGCCATCTGCCTGTGCATGTAGCTTTTTCAGTGCTGTGTTATTTGCACAGGCAGTAGCAATTTATAGAATCTCTTAGGCAAGTCTTGCTGCTACGTATGTCCTGTTCTGCTCAGGGGAAGCTTGCGAGTGGAGCAGCTGGGGTAAACCTGCAGGGAAGAAGGACGAGGTGAGGAGAGGGCAAGGACTCAGTCCCAGGCTCAGGTAGCTGAGTCTGTGGCAAAGCGGCCAGGAGCTGCAGGGCTGTAAAGTCACAGGGAGTGCTGCAGGATGCACTGCTAGAGCAAGGTATTTACTGTATGAGTGCATTTTGGTGTTGGAAGTGAGGTATGTTGGAGTTAAACTAGCCTGAGGGGCTAGAAAGGCATGGTAGAGATCGGAGACAAAAGGGATGGGGAGGCATGTATCGCATTCCTCTCTTCCCTTGTCATTTTTGTCCCTGTTGTATATTGTGCTGACATTGTGCCATGAATCCCTTGGAAAAGGAGTTAAGGTATGCCTTCTAAATGCCACCCAGCAAGGTCTGCAAGTACCTCAGCAAAATCAAACCCAAGCTGAGTGCTTCTCTCCCAGATGGGGGAGCTGGTGGGACGGCTGCATGCTTACTTGGAAGTCCTTCGTGTTTGTGTACATGGCAAAGCTCTGCATTGGTGACACCCAGCCATAGGTGGTTGTTCTAGTTATTTCCTTGTCCTGTGACTCCGTTTAGAAGATTTTTGGATCTTGTGTGCTGTGTTGGTGGTTATTCAGCCTGCCTGCTTTTTAAGGTTGCTGTGGGAATCAGATTTTTCATGGTAAGAGGGAGATGATAATTCTTTTCCTCCTGGTGCTGTGCTATCTCCTTTCAGTATAAACATTCCTCAAAGGCTGTGAGTTGAATGACAAAAATATGACACTGAGCACTTGGGGTGACAGCTGCCTGTAGCTCCAGCGCAGTGGCAGCAATGTTGGTGAGCAGGGGCCAATGTCACCGAAATGGGGTGACGTAGTCAGCTTTGCTTCTCTTCTGCATTTTCTGGCAGGGGCAGGCAGGGGACAGTCAACTCCAGTACATGCTTCAAAGGCTGAACAGTCCTCTGAGCTGCACTAGAGAAGATGACAGGGTTTCAGGTTCTGAAGGTGACAGAGCTGGTCCAGCCTTGTCCTGCTGGGCTGGTGCATTCCAGCTCCAGCTTGCCCTAGCGCTGCTGTCAGCTGCTAGCATCATCACTGGTATAACTTCAGGCTGGGAAGGATTTTCCCATTGAGATGGGACTCTGAGACTTCAGAGGTCTTTACAAGGCAGATAGGATGTGGCTGATTTTCTGTCCTCCCCTGCTGAAGATGCCATTCAGTGATGGGACAAAGCTTTCTGTTACTGTGAGGTCAGCAGAGAAGTTGTGCAGCCTGTGCTCTCCCTTTAACCATGTGTGCTCATGGCCAGCTATTGTTCTTTTTTTGATGTGGGTTTTTTTTTGTTTTCACAAATTAATTTTGTTCCTAATAAAAAGATCTGTTTTCTAACTTGTTTTGGAAATGTTTCAGTTCTGTTATTTAACAATTATTTCTTTTGGGGCTTCTGGTGGCCTTGGTAAGACTGTGCCATGCCAGCCCTACCCTCTCTGGGATGCTGAGGGAGCCCTTGGTGTCGAGGTGTCTCTGGGTGCCTCTGACCTCCTGTGGGGAACTGGTGCTTTCCAGGATAGGGGAGCTGCACAGATCTGCCAGTCACTCTGTCCTCTCTGGCCACTGGTCCTGGCTGGGGAAGGCTGGGAGTAGGGCAAGGTCTGTCCCTCTGATCATCAAGTGCTGGTGGGACAATGGGAGCTCTGCTCCATGGGAAATGTGCATATTTTGGGATGTGGTTTCTCCCCAGCTGAGACAACCCACAAGTGATTTATAGTACTGTAGGACATGTAGATTTTTATCCATGTCAATGTTTCATGGAGGGAAGAGGAAACTTTACTGCTTTGTGGCATATGTTAAGCAACAAATAACATGAAATGTAATATGTAGTCTTTTAATCATGCAATTCATGCAGTTTATGAATATAAATGAGAACAGAGAATGATATCATTTGACTTAGGATATAGGTGAAGGCAAAAGCAGAAAAGAAACATGTTGTGTAACAGTGAGCAGAGAAAGGGGAATGATGCTTTTGATTTTTTAGCATTCAGAATGAACTCATCCCCACAAATTCTCATGTCAGTAAAGCTCCCTGTCCCAGTAATGAAACAGTTTGTGCTCTCTTTTCCAACCTCTACCCCAGGCTCCTGTGCCTGATGTCCCAGTGTCTGTGTACGTAGCCCTTGGGGTCCTCCCTTGGAGCCCAGCATGGGGGCAGAGGCAACAGGGCAAGAGCCAGAAGTTTGTGGAGACTTGGAGTACCAGCCCTCCCCATCACCATCAGCTCTACAGAAACCATAGAATAAAAGTTGTCTATCTGTTCTCAGACTCACCAAAAGTGGTAATGGGACAGTTTACAATAGTAAATGACAGGTTTGTTGTAAATACTGAAGAAGCATGAGAGCAGTGGTTGTGCTAACTTCTGATGAAAATCTCAGTGAAAAAAACTTCTATATTTTAGGCATGTACATAGTAAGTTCGTGTCACTTTTATGGATTATTGCAACTCAGTTCAAATAAGCAAAGAGTTCGTGTGTAATTCAGCTGTAGGATACAGTGTCACTGTTAGATATCTTCAAAACCATTTCTTTAACATTAGCCAACAAGCTCTGGTGAAACTATAAGACCCAGAAGCCTAGGTATTGCTACCACCAGGCAGGGAGGAGTGAGATGTCCCATGGACTCCCATAGGTAAACACACAGAACAAGTAACGGAAACGGGCAAGGTGAACAGCTTCATCCATATCTGTCTGAGATGGAAGCAGAATTTGGTGATGTATCATTGCAGAGGATTGAATTAGCATTTGGGTATTGCTTGTGCTGCTCAGTGCCTGGGTACTGTAGGAGCGTAGTGGTGGTGAAGTCTTTCCTGAGCATATGCAATGCTCCCCTCTTGTCCTCTGTGGAAAACAAACTGGGAACTACATCATCACCCTGTGGAGACAGTGTGATCTTTGACAAAGAGTGACTGCATCTTGCACTGGTTTTGTTCACAATGTGTGCTGCGTTTCCTTTCTGCAACATTACATGACTTACCTCTCAGGCAGGGGACGTGGCTGGAGACAGCAGGGGAGTCTTTACTGAGAACCTAGAAGGCCCTTAGATGAAGCCCTTCCACATATTTGCACTTTTTCAGCAAGCAGATGGTGTCAGGTGTTACCTCTTAACTGATCATATCCAAGTTAAATTAATCAATATAATTAACGCATCTCTGGGCTGTGCAGGACCCCTGGGAAGTGTGTCGTCTTTCTGTCTGGCCTCTCTCAAACACCCCTTGTGTGCCTCCAGGCTGGCTGACGGGTTGAAGTGGATCTCTTGGCCAGCTCTGGAACTGAGAGACTCTTACCTCCATCTCTCTTTATCACCAGCAAGCAATGTGGCTGAATCACAAGACAATGACAAGACAATCGCTATTGATAGGTACTAAAGTAACTGTTCCCTGCCTGTACCAAAGCAGACTGCTTGGATGACAAAGGATGTTTAAATATAAGGAAAATGAGAGTTGGTGTGGGGGGGCAGAGACACCACCCCGAAAGTGTCCAAATATGGGTAAACCCCTCAGAGGCTGGCTAGCAATTACATTCAACTAGTGTGTGAAGAGCTCAGAGCAACTCTGCCCATTCATGTTGACAGTGTCATTTGCATCTGCGTATTTCCCTCCTCAGACAGGAGGTGTGATTTTAGCCCTAAGCAGCTCCTTGTCCCTGGGGTTCCCCCAACTCTCCTATCAATCATGAGGGGCCTGACTTCATCAAATTGTTCATTACACTTGCAAGTTTAAGTAACTGACTATACCCCTCACCTCTCAAGGCATCTACAGATGTGTGCTTGGCCGCCTGGTTCCTGCCCTAGAAGTGAACATTGTCATCTTCGTTGGTCTACACCCCCATAGCCTTCCAGCTTTGCTCAGAGAAGGGACCGTCTACCAGCACCATGCCTGCCTTTTGATTGGGAAGCTGGATTTGGACCTGCTGGGCTATGCCCAGGATGCCTGATATCCCAACCAGAGCTGACTATGGATCTGCAGTCAATGAGTGGAGTGATTTGTGGGTTTTCCCTTCATTCTTTGTGTGGACCCTGGGGGATGGACGGGGGGATGGAGGATGAGGTGAGTCTCTGCCTCCTGGGAGATGGAAATACTTGACCTATGCCCACTTGCTGTGTGGGCATTCTGGGGCAGAGGCTGGTCCTTGTGCATGGGGGGGACAGCTGTAGTCTGCTCTTTGTGCCAGTCGCTAATGGTAAGGAAAGGTTCCTGTCCATAGAGGAAGCAAATATGGGCAGCTAATGTCAACTTATTTTTAATTGATTTATTTCTCTGGTTAATGTATTCCATGTCACACTTTCAATATCCATGATAAAATGTTGCATAGGTCTAAATATAAAGTGTGCATTTTACAGTTAATATAGGAAATAAGGGAGAAAGCAAAACTTAGAACCCTAATTCTATGCAGAATTTTTAAAACTCACCTAAACTGATGACAATTAGTGATAATTTTAGTATTGTCTAACTCTATAGAAACTAGACACATTATAGACCAAGAATTACTTGGAGGCAACTTCCAGTGAATCTTGTGGAATTGCAAATACAGTACATTAAAGAGAACTATTATCTGCTCCTATGTCATATGCAGATGGAATAAAGAAATACAGTTTAGGGGCTATCCTTTTGCCAGCCTTGCTGTCTCAGCTTTGTAAAAGTTCCTTGTTGCGGGCAAAGCATGCTTTCCCAAAACTAAGGAGCAGAGCAGTTTTAAAAGGTGGGTTTTTTTTTGATACATGACTTTTTGTAATAAGATATCTTCAAACAAACAAAAAATGAAAGAAAAAGTTTATGTGATGGTGTTTTTGTCTCTGTGAAATGAATTGCAATAGTAACTTTGAAAGCATGACTTGAAGCAAAAAGCATTCAGAGTTTGTTACACTCTTTCACAGAGCAATAGCCCTCAGAGATTTCTCCTCTGAAACAAGAGACAAGCCTATAGTTAGAGGATCCGGGACAGCAAGGATGGGATTCAGTGAGGAGTGAGAATGGGTAGTCAACTGCCTGGAAGTCAGTGTCAATTTACCTCAAGCTGACTACAGGAGCTAAAGCGACTGTAGGCTTTTCAAAGCTGGCACATGGAGTCTGGAGCAGGAGCTACCTGCTGGGTGGGACAGCCTCTGCTGCTGCTGTCTCTGTCATCACAGGACGAACCATTGCAGGACCAAGAGAGGAGGAGGAAGATGCAGAGAGCAGTGACCATTGCAGAGCACCTGAAAGGAAGAAAAGGCACAGACTTAATGACTCATGGTACAGAGGTCATGGTGAGTAACGGCAGTCATAGATGCTGTTTCTTTCCTCAGATGGGTGGGGAGGCCGCAGGATTCTCAAGCAAGGTCTGTCCTCCATCATTCTGCAAACTCTTAAGGCAATATAAAGTGTTTTCTTCCAGAAAGCAGTAGTTGCTGCTGCTTTCTCCTCATACCTACTGGACCTACCACTTGGCACAAACCGTGCTCCTCAGATGGATGCAATTCTTTCTCAGTAGATCACAGTTCCTCTGAGCGCCTCTGGTGATGCTTAGCCTGGAGCAGTGGGGTGTCCTTACTCCTCTCTGCATTTCTCAGGAGCCATTCAAAAGAAATGTGCTGTGCTAGTTTTGATAAGACCAAGAAGGGCAGTGAACACAAATATTCCCATAGCAGCAAGTAGGAAATACCATTTTTTAATTTTTTTTTTCTCTGCCTCTCACCCTTCCCACTCCATCATTCCTCATCAGGGAAAGGGAGGGCTTCTACAGAAAGATTGTGTACATGACAAAGGACCATATTAGGGCTATCGTGTGAACCTCACCAGAGAAAGCATCAGTAATACTTCTTCAAAAGATGGTATCTCTTACCTGCATCTTAAGAAAATGAGCTGTACCATTCTGATAGCTAATGCTTTCCAGGTGCTAGCATGTCTCAAAGTGTGAGCCTTGGTAAACACAGTGTACCAAGTTGAACTTCCAAGACCACACAAATAACCACCACAGCTGTAGTTTCAACCCAGTGCTTCTTACCTTTGTGGGCACAAGGCATGCACAGTAACTTTCCATTGGGGCTGCACTGTAAACTTGCAGCTCTGCAAAGTGGCCACTAAAGCTCAGCAAATTTTTTACTGAGTTACTGAAAGCAGTGTATGTAGAGGACATGAGAGAAATGTAGTCATGAAAAAGCCCGCTCTTCCATGACAGAAACAAAAAAGGGTGGCTGAAAAAAGGATTGTGACACCATCCTGAACCTGACTCCTGAGATGTTGCTTGTGGAAATAGCTGTTCTGAATGGAAGGTGCTGATCCTTAGCAGCACCTCAACACCTGTGCGTTGGTGTGACTAAGAGCTGGGAAAGATATCTGACTGCCCGGGATGTGAGGAAGGAAGTTTACCAAAACTGTCATGATGGATAGTGCTTCTCTCAGTAGGTTCGCTAACTTGCAAGATACTGGTTTCCTTCTGACTCTCAAAAGTATGACAGAAGGAGTTAGGCCTCACATACTGCCTTAGTGGAAATACTGTGAAAAGCCACAGCTTGCCTCCAGTCCCCTAGTGCTTTAGACGCATTATGCAGAACATCTCCTGCCTGCCTTGTTGGGATCTTAAAACCCAGAAATACTCAGAAATGCAATGACACAGCACCTTAGCCCATTACTCTTCCTGGCTGACAACAGGAACTGTGGGGTATGAGCATTTAGAAACGTGGGCAGCTTTGTGCCTGTACTTTCCCCTGCTGTGGAAAAGGCCCACTCTTTGCCAGTGCTCATGTAGCTCCCTGCTGCAGCTGCCCAGCATTTCCTGTGCGAGTGTGGTGCGTTGGCAGCAGAGCTGAACATGGTCAGGATGAGGGTGAGCCCATCCTGCTGCCCTGTGGCTCCTGCACCCTGAGGAGCTGCCCGCCTGGGTCTGCTGTTGCTATTCAGCCCTAATGTGGGATTGGGTCACCCAGGCAAGAAGGAAGATGCTGCCTGGTCTGGCCAGACTGGAGTCTGTCCCTGGTGTGCCACCTGTGCTTGTTCAGGGTTTCTGGGGAGAACAGGGTGTCCTGCTGCACTGACTAGCTTAGAACCTGCCATGGCAAGGGTCTCTCTCAGCTGCTTTTTCTGTCCTGCTTTTTGTCCTCACATCTTGCCAGCTGACAGGACTGGATGCATTGATGAGCTGAAATGGCAGTATATAGGAACAGGCAGACATCAGAGAGGCCAAAACCAGCTTCACAGGGCACAGGAAACTTGTGGGACCAGAGAAGAGGCAGGGGAAAGTGAGCTGCAAAGTTGAGATCCACACTGAGCAGCAAAACACATTGCATGCCTTTGTATGTGGGACTTGTATAAAGGCCATTCAGGACCCCTCCTAGGAATAAATGCCTTTAGTACTGAAATGTATTATGCAGTTGCTTGTGCTTAGTTTCCTGGATCACTTCTTATCCTCCCACCAACCTGTTTTGTACTGTCCCTTGCTCCTCTCTGGCATTATAATAGAATAAAACTTTGTACAAGACATTAGTTATTCATGCATTTGTTAAGTTGATGATTTCTGGAGAGTGTCAGATGATGACCAAGAGATTACTTAAATGGTAGCATCAAGTTGTCTTTCCTGGATATATTTCCAAGAGCAGCCGCTCTTCCAATATCTTCCTTGGGTAGATAGACCATCCCCTCTCTGGTGATAGTTCCTTGTGTGAGGCAGCATGATTGCATCATGCCAACAAATACTTGCTTGGACCACAATGTGTTTTGCAGTACTAGTGATGTCACTGAAGTTACTAGAATAAGATACTGAAAGTTAGGTCCTAAATCTAGGTTTGTTATAGGTGATGGAAATCAGTGTCAGACAAGCAAGACTGAAATGCCCTGTCTGCAAGAATAACTGTCTGATGGGATGCTGGCATCTGCTCTAGTGTCAGTTTTGTGAACCACAGATGGTCAGACTTCTCTGTGTAAGGATGTCACATCCCTTCAGACCAGACTTAAAGTGGGTGTCTTTTGTGAGGTTTAGCTGTTGACACAGGCTCACAGATAAAAAAAAAAAAACTGAGTCAGAGAGAGAACACCTGGGGCTGATGACGTGGTATTACGGTCATCACAAAGGAACTATTTATCTAGAAATAATCAGCCAAGAACTACTCTACATGGGTCGCAGTTTGACAGCTTCTGTCTACCTCTGTTCAGAGAAGGATGAAAAAGTTTCTGCAGAGAGCTGTTTTGGTGCTGACAGGGTGTGTCATTATTTTTGTAATGTTTCCACTACGTACAGGCAAAGCAGTGCTCTCAGTTTGCATGTCACAGGCTTCAACCCAGAGTCAGCATCCCCACCAAACCCTTAGCCAAAGATTCGTTTTGAGTTCATGATCTTCATTTTTGCACCGCTTCATTCAAGATAGGCGTCTTCCTTTCTTGGGTCTGTGTAAGGCAGAAGCAAAGTCAGTAAAATGAAATTCTATGGTCTTCATCAGCCGAATGTCTGAAACTGCATGTGGAAGCCAGCAGTTCCTTGCCATTTCACACTGCAGATGCAACCCCTTCTGCCAGGGCTCACTGCTTCTTCCTCACTCCAGCCACTGCCCACAACTCACCCCATCCTGCAAAGTTATGCTAAAGGAGAAGGGAATGTACCATTGGGAAACCCTCAGCTACCATCCAGGGCAACCTAGATGGAGTCTTGCAGACTAAACTGCAAACCCGGGAGAACTCACAAGAATAAGGTTAGCCTTATCCAAAGCTTCCCCTCCATCCACATGATATTACCCATCTGGTGTCCCAATGAAGATCACATTTGCTCTTCTCCTCACAAACTGTGCCTCACCAAATGCCCATCTTTGTGAGAAATTTAGAGGTATAAATTTGCAATATTCTCATTATCTTTCATGATGAGGGGGTGGTGGTGAGTGTAGGGTGTCTTGACTCTCATTTCAGGGGAAAGTATCCCATGCAAATTGCATTTAATATGACCTAAGCTTCATACCAGAGGAAATGGTGTAAATTAGCAGATGGGCTACAAATCCACACTGGCTTATTGCATGCAGACTTTTCAGAGAAGAACACACTAAGTGTATTTGTTGTACTACTTGTCTACTAGATCTAATAACATACTTTTTTTTTTTTTATAAGCCTCAGGCATGAATGTTTATTGGCTCATCACTACGCTGAAGTCTTAGAGCTGGGAACAGCTACATATTGTCTCTTGAGATGTTGCCTTCAGATGTGCGGGAGTCTGTCACCTTTATGGAAATGTAAGTATGATACTTACATTCCCTGTGAGGAAACTGCTTAGTGTATTACAAAGAACAGAAGACTAAACGAGAAAGCAAGCAACAAAAGCAAAAGTATATGACTACAACACTTTGTGGGTTTTGCAGTGGAAACTATACCACAGAGATAGCAGTGGCTGCAGAGAAACACCCCATTGTCACAGCTGCGCTCAGTCCTCTGCTCTGCTGTGTGTCAGAAGATGGAGATGTCTAGAAATGTGGTGGGCTAAACAAAGGCCAAGCATCTTTAGCCATGGGTTGACAAATCTAACTGAAGACAGGTTCAGCACCACCATACTGTGAGACATTTCCTTTTCTGCTGGTGCCCCTGGTTTTCTAGCTGTCTTGTGTTTAGTCCAGAAGTGTTACTTCCTGTGTAACAGATAGGAGAGAGGGTGCCTGCAGAGAGCAGAAGAGTGTGAGGGCGTGGTTATCTGCAGGCCTGGCAGATCCGATCTTGTCCTGCCCAGCACAACTTGGGTGGGTGTTTGGGCTGTGGCAGCACACAGCTGCAAGCAGTAACTTTCATTGTGCCTGTCCCACTTCTTGGGGGCCACCACTGGTTGGTGCAAGGAATGCTTTGCCAGTGGTCCTTGTCGTAGCTGTTTTCAGGACATGCATCTCATACCACATTGCTGAAGGTACATACTGGCCTCCACAGCTTCTCTGTGGCAGTAACCCAAAGTTGCTATGCTTTCCAGAGGTACCCATTTGCCTTCAGACACCCTCTCGTTATTGCTTTCCCTTTGGGGAAAACAAGAGACATCGATGCAGGGACTTTCAGTGCTTTCCTCCCAGTAACATCCAGAAAATGCCTTCTTCCTTCTAAAATGAGGATCAAAGTCCAGCCAGGACTGCAGCATGGCATTGTCTTGCTCCTCAAGAAAAGGGACAGTAAAACCACAGGATATTGCCATTTCCTCACTTCCCATATGGCAGGAAGGCTGAGGTTAGAGATACAAGGCACTTTCTATTTGTCCATCTGGGTCTGATGGTGCAGGAGATTTCTGGAACTGGTTAGCAAAGGGGCTACATGGTTGGATGGACCATGCACATGCCAGGATCTCATGGGGAATTCTTGCTTCAGGTGAGTGGTGTGACCCTTTGCTAGCTTGGCTTGCTTTTGTTATACAAAATCTCTAAGCAAGTTGATTTTGTGCAGATGTACCCACATACTCAGAAATACCAAGGCCTGGTGTCACTTCTGTGATGCGTAGTAGAGAGGAGACATCACCTATTGAGCCCTCACCATCTCTCTTGAGCCCCTCTTTGCTGCTCACAGCAAACTAATTTTTGAACAGACATTTTATATCCTTTAGGAGCTTGCTGCTGTCTAACTGCCGCTCTAACAGTAAAAAGGATACCATGTTTGATGTGCTAGAACAGGTCCACTGGAGCACAGGGACTTCCAGTCTGAGTCATTTCATCCGTGATTTTACAAGAGCGTGGGCATCTCACATGACAAACTTGATTAACTGGAAGTTGTGGCCTTCATTATGAGTACAGAGCATCCTTTAAAGCCTTGTTCTACTGTGGAGCTTTACTGCTCTTATCTCGCGCACCTTCACACACACACACACACATACCATACACATATCTTTCCATTTGTATTTCATTTTCACCAATCCCAGCTTGTGTCCAACAAGCAGGACAGCCCTGAGCCAGCTCTGTGCATGCACAGAGCAGAAAGATGGTCCCTGCCCCAGCGCCTTTGCAATCTGAGCGTGTCAACAAACAGGCAAAGCGCAGGGGTATGCTAGAAGCAGATGGTGGCTTTGAGGGATGCTGCTTGAGGAAGAAGCAAGACAAGATTGAGTACAGCGTGGGCAGTGGTTTCAGCATGCCGGGGTCCTCCCTCCTTTGAGTCCTCTGCTTTAATGGACCCCCCCAAAAAGAAAAAAAGGCAGGAGAGATTGAGATTGCTGCCTTTGCCTAAAGCCCTGTAGGCGTTCAGGCTTGGAAGCAGATGTGTCCAATGGTGCAGACCTTTCATGCGTGTGTGGTCAGTGTGGTCAGGAGAGGGTTCTCCACAGCCGCTGCCCTCAACACATTTTTCTCTACAGAGAATAGAGGTCAGGCACAGAAATGTTATCTTGCTGCTGTTGTGTGTGCCCCCCTTGTGCTTTCTTTCTAAGGAAACAGTAACAAAAAGAATGAAGAAAAGCTAAGTTTTCCCACAACACGCAGAGGCAGCAATGCCGTGACCTTAGTACGTTTTACCTTGGGTAACTATTTCTCCTTTTGTGCAAAAAGAGGTAGTTTTTACAAGTTTTAGTACCAGCTAAAATGATGAAGGTAGAGAAGGGGAAATGTCTTGTAAGATCTTCCTATAGCTTCAAGGAAGGAGAGTCACATAAATGAATGAGATTTATCTAATATTGTACATCTCTTGTGCCATAACTTTTCTTCTGTCTTCTTTCTTGGTCTACATCTGCGATAAAAAGCTCAAAGGTTTCAGTGGCTACCATAGCAGAGGGATTGTGCTGGGGATGATATGATTCAAAATCCCCACCTCCCCCTCTGTTTCGTATCGGAAACAGGAATGAAGATTTTATTAGCTTCCACATATTTTTGGATCTAACTCCTATGCCTTCTCCCAACTTCTTTCCTCACCATCTTTCCCACACCAACCAGCTGCAGGGCTGTCTTCTGGCTAGTCCCAAGACAGCGTTTTCGTGCCCTTCCATGCTCATCTCTTCTGCAGCTTGTTAAAACATCCAGCTGTGCCTGCAGGACACCTTTGTGTGGCAGTGGCCATCCCCTCATATGTGAGACCTCAATGCAGAGCTGATCCTGACAGTTTCCAAGGGAAGTGTGTTTCCTTTCAACACATTGTCCAACAGCCATCAGCTAACTACCTGATGCTCACTGAGGGTCCCAGGCTTGCTGTCCTCTCTGCTGCTGAAGCTATGGGGGAACAGAGGGATTCCCTTCACGCCCTCACCTCAAAAACCATGTCCATCCTACTAGGATGGAGGCCTGTGGATGCTGGAGTTGAACTTTTCAGGTGAACATTGAAGAGAACAATGGCCCCAGATGGCTCTCCACCTGAGTAGACAGACCTGAGAGGCATTCCTATATTTTAGTGTGTGTTTCCCTTGTCACCGCATGCTGTCCCCATCCGATAAAACACTCCATTGAGAGGTATTTCTGCCCGTGGTTTTAGTGCCTGTGCTAGAAACGAGAAGTGCTAGGGTGAGAGCTGGAGGAGGGGAGGAAGGCACGAGGGCTGTACTGAACCATCCCACGACAGCTTGCTCACAGCAGAAAATCCTTTCACCTGCCAGGAGCTATCATTAGAAAAGGCGACACTGGATTTTTTTGACCCTGAAAATGAACTTTAGGAGGATTTTCCTAGTCAAGTGCTTGCTGCTTTTATTTCCCAGTGTAAAATGTGAGTTTTTCTTACCTTTCTTTTCCTCTTTTGGGCTAGTGTTGCTAAAATAGTATTTTAAATCTTTTACAAGTTGGTGGCATGTTACTGATAAGAAACTGGTTCCACTTTCCCAATGGGTGAAGACCTTTGGATTGCTGCTATTATTATTTGATTTAATTTTCAGCCTGGGGGAGGGCAGGACGTGAGTTTCCTATTCCAGTTATAATAATAAGCTGTAAACAGTTTTGGTTTTAAGTTAACGAGCCTTAATTTGACACATGTATAATAAGAAATGTCAGCATACAGTTTTCTCTCTGCCCTCATGGTAGCTTGTACTACATTAGAGATCCAGTTCACGGTGCATTATTGCATGTAATTTCCTTTTCTTATCAAAGATGAGCAAATCTTTTGAAAGTGCAAATTATATTCTTCCATAAATATTAACAGAAAGAATGATATATCTGAGTGTCTTCAGTGGAGTTAAGAAGGCCAAGTTGTGAAAACAGGAAGCATATACATACATCTTTTATGTTTTCCATATTATTGCTTGCATTATTTTTTACAATATTAATCTAAAAACTTAATTAGGATGTTAACTCATAGTCTAGAGAATGTTATGAGACAGAGACAATAAAATCATGCATAGATTTTTTCCTCTGTTCATTCTACTACATATTGTATGTGTGGCTGTTCAGTGATATTCGTTTCCTCAGTAACAAAATTAATACATAAATAAGGAATTTTATTTATTTGTATTTGGTATATAAAATATCTTCCCTAGCAGAAATGAAGATTATTCCCTTGAATAGAAGACTTGTTTCAAAGTCTTCCTTACTTCTCTGAACTTTCTATGAGATCTTCTCCTTTAAACTCTTTCTTGTGACTACCAAGTGAGCTCTATGCTGCCAGTTTGGGTCTTTCTGCCATAGAGTTGCTGCTGAATCATCCTTGAGAACTTAGATCATTATTTTTTTCTTTACTCCCAGAGAGAAAAAATAAATTACAGTATCTGTTATGCAAAGAAATTCTATTACTAGCTCTAAATGCCTGTGCATAACTGAGCAGAAATAAGTATCAGAATTCAAATATTTGGGTATAATCCATAGTGTGGAGGATAGCTGCTTCCAAGACTGTTTGGCTGATAGCTTGATTTAAGAATATTTAAATTAGATACACCAAATACCTTATAAGAAAAGCAATAGTGAAATAACAGCCTCTCCTTTGACTGGGGGTGAATTACCGGAAGCACTTCAGCATTAATTTTCTTGTTGCAGAGGCACACTATTTTCATTCTTTGTTTATCTCTAATATTGCTAGTTTAATGAAATAGCAACAAGATTTCAGTTTCCTCTCTGTGATATAATTTATCATTGTCTTAGGTTCTAGGAATGAAGGACTGTAATAAAAATATGCATAAACATAGTTTTCCCTCTCTGTGGGGAAAAAGTACTTAAAATATGAAAAATTAGAGCAGAATAAGCTCTATCTGGTGACATGAGAAATCTCTTCCTGCCAATTAGCTTTATCATGTAAATTGGAGAGGAATGAACATAAGAAAATGACGACTGAAATAAGCTGTGGCTCGGAGTGCACATTCGGGTATAAGTGAGCTTGTCCCACCTGACACTTGTGAGCACTTTTCTAACTTGTCCTGCAAATTTTCCACCCACCACAGGGGTGGAGGCTGTACCTTACTTGAAGTGTCCTCCTGACAAGCTTTTCATTCCAAAGCCCCGCTTCAGGAAAGATGGACCTTGCAATGGCTGTGTGGCAGCCTGGAGGAGAGAGGGCAGGCCACCCAGGCACAGCCTGAAGTCTTCATTATGTCCACTGGTTGTAATGTGACTGACATTTAGCAGCCTTGGCTTTCCTGAATATCTACTTCAGCAGCTACATGCTAAGTGCTGCCCAGTCCCGGGAGCACCTTTGGGAAGCACCTACTCTCACCTGTTTTGGAGAAGGAATCTGTCATCAAAGGAGACCTGAGAGGAGAAAAGATTTTTTTGGTCTTTGCTTATCTCCTAATGTCTCCAGTGCTTGATCAGTTCACAGGATGCAGTTAGCTGTTTGTTTCTCTATGCCTTGCTCGCCCCACCGTGATCCTGTGTTAGAAAAATCAAGTGGATATATTCCATCAGGGCAGGGTGCCCAGGATGGATGAGGGGAGCCTTGCAAGTTGGCAGTACTGCTTTTGCCTCCAGTTCAGTGTCTCTCACTCACTGCTTGACATGGGCCACTATTATTATGATTAAAAGTATTATTATTATCACCACTGTTATTGCTAAACTGATCCTAATGTCCAGGGCCACTATTAGTTTGTGTTCTTGCTGTCTGCAGCGATGGGTGCTCTAAGTACCAGGCTGTGCCACATGCAAAACACACCAAAGTGACCTTATTTTCAGAAAGGGTTAAGTTCATGGGCAGCCATGAATCTTGGCATCCAAAATCACTCCAAACAAGTCAGCCAGCATATAAAGCCAGCTTTTGAAAGCTGGACACTTAGCTTCCTTGCCTCTCAGACTTAAATTAGATAGTCAAGAGGCATTTTGGACCATGGGAAGAAGACAGCATCAGTAATACAGAAAGGCTTAAGCAACTCTCGGGGGGTATCACCCTTCTGGGTCACCACCGTGGCTGTGGAGTGTGGCAGCAGGGTCTTCTGGATCCATGCTGACTGGTTGTGTTTCCCTTTGCAGGCTCTGTTACCAACTGGATTTACAGGGCAGCGAATGAGTCAGCTCTTCTCAGCATCGCTGCTGCTGGTGGGGACTGGTGGGATGCAACATGGCTGAGAGACAGAACAAAGTTGATTCAGATAAAAGATAAGAAAGTTAAGTACTATGTGAACAAGGACCAGTGCAGATGTAAAATATTCCTAAATGGGACTCTGGAAATAAAGAAAGTGGTGAAAGAGGACAGTGGAAAGTACACGGTGACTGTTTATCAGCGGGATGGAAAATTGAAGACGGAAGAAGATACAATGTTCGTTGTTCAGGGTGAGTTTTTTTTCTCTTCCCATAAGACTTGGTATTCCCACTCTCTTCTACCATGTTCTCTCCTCATTGTCCCCCTTTCTCTTTTGGGGGGACTTCTGTGAGATGCGTGTTTTTCTTCCTGTCACTGACAGCAGTCAATGGTCTTCTCCCTTCTCTTGCTCCTATTGCTGCTCTCTGGTCTCCTGCTTCTTTCTGGCTCCCCTCTCTGCCATCAACCAGTTTTCTACATGTGTCCAAGCAAGCAACTGTGAGAACACCTGTGTTGGCATCAGGGTGAGTGCAGATGGCCATACTGCAGCACGGCATGTGGTGCTGGGACTCCTCGGGCCCTGAGCCGGGACAGCACCGCAGGAGTAGCTGTGGTCCCAGAAGCACCGTGTTTCCAGGAATCTCTTGTAGGGCCACAGTAACCTACATGAGGTAGTCCTGTGGCGGATGCACTGAACTCTTCTAGCACTTCTGGTGCTATTTTATGGTCAGTGAGTTTTATCTTTTCATCTCTAGCTACTGTTCCAGCAAGGTGAGCACCTTGTGTTGCATCCGCCAGCCTCCTGAAGAGAGCTCAGAGACCAGGTGGCACAAAGTGCCTGTATTTAGGCAATGCGGTCCCGCTCCATTTTTACTCTAACATGAACAGTAGCCAGCAGTTACTCCTTGTGAGATACCCCACAGCAGGAGTTGAATTTGCAGAGGAAGAAGACTCTTGCACCCTATCATTGCACAGCATAACACAACAAATATGAAGACCATGCTGTTCAAAGCACACACCTGGGGATTTCAGGGATTTCAGCCTCATAGATTCAAACCGTGAAAGCAGCCTTCATTCCTGTGCTGTATCTTGTCCTGAGAGATCTGAGTGGTAGCAGCCCAAAGCTTTTGGGGTGAGTAGAGAAGATGGGAATGACTGTTCTGCTCCTTTACGCCTGCTGCCAACTCTCCAGACTGCTAAACTGTAGGGCAGCATGTTGGGTTTTTTTTCCCCAGCAAGAGGATGATTTTGCTCCGTCTTTCTTCAGCCAGCATGCACACCTCTACCAAACTCTTGCATTGATACTACAGAAATGATGCCTTGATAAAGCAGCAATGACAGCTGGAATGGTTTTAGCAGGGTTTCTGTGCAGTGGGAGGTCCTGTGGCTAGCAACTGCTGAGCAGTGAGGGTGTCTCACTACTTTGGGAATTAATTACTGCAAACTGTCTACAGATTCAGGAAGTTGTCATAATCAGATGCTATTTGCACATGATTTAGGCCACTGAGCTGTCCCTGGGGTGTCCTGGGTTCAATTTCAGGTCAAGGTACCAACCTATCTATGTGCTGCTTCATTTCATCCTCTGTGCAGCAGAGAGGCTGCCTTACCTCTGATACATGGTTTTGGAAGTAAGATTCTTTAGTAATGTTGGGTGCTAGATTCGTTTGTCAGTCAGATTATACTTTGTTACTAGGGTTGGACAGACTGTTATTCCAAAAAAAACCCCAGCTGGTTTAGATATCATCACACAACTCCCTCACTGGGACCTGGGTTCTAGTGTTTCACACTAAGATGTTCCCCTGAATGATGAGTTACAGCTTGCAGAAGAGAAATGGGCTTAAGGAGGAAAGGGTGGCTTCAGATGTCACAGTGTGAACCTAGAGTACATGTGCTACGAGCAGCCTTTATTGGCTTTAAAATTGATGATCTCAATAACTTACATTGCCTATAACTAGAGGTGGCCCTGGCATTTTCTTCTTTTTTACCTGGTCTGAAAGGTAGAAATTAATTTTTTTTTCCCATCTGATGTCCCCATCAGTGGCCCCTAGTTGAGGAAAGCCTCTCAGGCTTTTCTGGTTCTTTCAGTGACACCGGGTAGAGAATCTGGAGCTGAGATGCAGCTAGCTGTTTGCAGGACATAAAAAGAGACAGAAATCAGTCTTTCTGTCATAACCTCATGGAGTGCTGAGAGGTGTCCTGTTTGTGTTTTCTAGTTGGTTTTGATGGGTTTTCATGCTGTGGCTGTCATGCTAGCTGAGTGCTGCTGGTAGTACCTAAAGCAGCCTACCTAGCTGTTTGCCCTGGCATTGAGGAAATCTCTCCTGATGACCACAGGCAGATCAAAAAATTTGCACCAAAACATTCTGGCTGGAGTTGGAGGGGGCTGTGGTTCTGAGCCTCTCTCATCCACTGCCTCATTGAAAACACAGCTTCCTCCCCTCTCCTTGCCTGTCTGGCTGGCTATGAGCCAGACTGAGCCTGACAGTAGTCCAGCCGTGGTGTTGCAGCTCTGCTTTGCTAGGCCAAACATGTAGGCTAATATACTGCATTTTCTTTATTATTGCTATGTTGCTTCTGTAGTAGAGATATAATTTGCTCTTCATTCTTCTCTGGTCTCATTAGCTAGTGTCACTCCCTTACTGCTTACTGGGAGCTAATTCTCTGTTCTGCTTAATAATGGAGGTATTCAGAAGGAGACACCCTCTCAGACATGCCTGTCCCTTCTCTTCTTTTTCAGAGACTGTCCCTCAGCCAATCCTCAGTGCTGAATGCATGAATAAAACTGTATCTGTCAAGTGTGAAGTGAAGCCGAAGACTAAAAATGAAACATTTATAATAGAACTGACTCAAGATAAAGGCAAAAAAAGCCAAAAGAATGCAACAAGGTTGGAATTGCACAAGCAGTATCCTGGGACATTCAGATGTGTTGTTAAGAACCAAGTCAGTGAAAAAATGGCTGAAAAACTAATTAAGTGCTCAGGTAAAATATTAATTTTTGCCAGAATCTGCTAGGGCAGACCCACACTTGCACTGTGGGACTGGTCCAGGTGCCAGAAACATTGATGGTTCCCAGTATTGTAAGTCTAATTCTGTTGCAGTTACTGGGAGCTGGGATGTGAGTCATGTTTTCTGCTTGGCATTTCCCAGCTTTGATGCAACTTCACCCTCCTCACCCAGCTGCTGCCTGCCCCACTGCTACCCTTATGGCATCCCTGCTCTAACAGCAGGGTGGCCAAGATTGGGGCAGTGGGATGTGGGATGATGGGCCATGCTTCTCCTCTTCTGCAGCCAGTGGTGTTTTTCCCTATGCTTAGTGAGGCCTGGGGGTCACTGGAAGAGGGTCAGAGGTTTTTCTGGAGTCAAGAGTCTTATGGGTTGGCAAACAGGCCCCCAAGACACTGCAATGCTGCTTCCACCGGGGGTGATATCTCCTGGGGGAAACTGCAGCCTACCAGTGAGTTCATACTGACTGAGGAGTGAATGAATGAGGGAGATATTCTTGCTCATCCTGTCATTTTTCTCCCTCCCCTCCATCGCTGCTGAATCTTCTTCCAAAAGTTGCCAGGGGTATCCTGACAGACTTTTTGGTGTCAGCAATCTGACAGACTCAGGTGGTGACAAACATCACTAGTGGTAGACAAATAAAGTCAAAGGAAAAGCAGGGAGGTGGGCATGAAAGTATTTTAATCACACGCAGCAATCTGCAAAAGCCAGAAAGCATTTTCTCCCTCATTTTTATCCTCCTTTATTCCTTTAAATCTAATGGTACTTCCTGAAGATTGACTTCAATTGACCAGTCCAAAGCCAAAGAGTTGATTTCAGTAAGGTAATGTAAAACTACCCAAGCTACCATGACATAGATTAACAGCTTATTTTTTGAAAATATGGCTTGGGAACTTCTCCTATGCATATGAAGCCATGGCATTGATTTCAGGGAATTTGCTCTTGATTTACATCCTCATGCTGGAGAAATCAGTAGCAAATTATATTTCTCCTCTCCATGATCATACCTATGAAGGTGGAGGTTGCTTGCTACCTGTGGATGTAGATGGGTGCTCTCACAAGGGGAAAAATAAGCTGCTTGGACGCTCCAACTTGGCCAGGAAACCAGGAGGCAGGCTATGGAGAATTTAGACGAGCTTTGGGGTTGTATAACTTAAAAGAGCATGGATCAAATGTACTACGGACTTTCTTACTTGCTTGAAGCGTCATCTTTCCAAACCACATATGCAGCAAAAGAACTGAAGGAATTGCATTTTAAATGGGTGGAGTAATGCTCAAATCATTAGATAGGCAAAATAAGTCATTGTTTCCTCTGATAAAGGTTTTGAAACTTAAGGCAAAAACAAGGGACAGATCATACTGGTATGACACTGGATATGGTGTTCAGTTCAAAGTTTGGATTTCCAGTGCAGTATTGTGGAAAAGTCCTTGAATTTGCTGGGCTGGTGAAGGAGGGCCAGCATCCAGTGAACCTTATATGGCAAAAATAAGGAACACTCATACAGATTTTTGCTCACCGGCCAAACTAAACTCTTGTTTTGAGACTGTGGGATATTTAGTTGTGTTCTTTTACTTTTCACTATTTTCTTAATTTGTGTACAGCTAAAAATTGAAGAGGAAGTACCAAAATACTATGAAGCAATCCAGTCTCAGTGTTTGCAGCTCAGTAGGAAGTACTTAAAAAGTTAATTTTTGTTAGATGCTGAGCACTGCCTGCCTGGATGCTCTTTGTCCTTGCAAGGGTCCATTGCTAGCAGGAACAGGACATTTATGGTAATTTAAATATGATGAGCTGGCACACATGACTGCTCCGGTTTCAGTTTTCTGCAGAACTTGACTCAATTGTGGAGCAATCAAAAATCTCCATGATGAGGACCAGCTTCTTTCTGCTGTGTATATAGAAAATGCAAAGGGGCTGCCTTTACAGTCAATGGAAGAAAATACAGAACTCTAGGTAGATGCTGTGTGAGTTATTTTTTTCCCTCTAACATCATCTTTCTCTTAACTAGGCCGTCTGGACCTTTACCTCATCTTAAGCATAGCAGGAGGTGCAGTCTTCTTCATCATCTTCGTGATTTTGCTTATTTATTGTATTAGGAAGAAGAAAGCAGAAAGGATTGAAGATTATGGTACGTGTTTGATGGGTCTTTATGCTGTTATTCAGCTACTTAAAATCTTAGAGTTTCCCACTGACAGCACCCTCTGGGCAGGAGGATGCTCTCTGCCTTGGCATGAGCAATAACATGGCCTTGGCATGTGGTGAATCTTGGCAGATCAGCTGGCATTGCCAGTCTAGTTTTCTGATACCTTCTCTGAACAAAAGATTTCTTGTTCTCAAGACTTTTTGTTTATCTGTGGGGGAAGAATTGCTCCTCTAAAGCTCAGCCAAGGCCACAAGTCACAAGCATTCATGGGGCTAAAATATACAATTAGATATCCTGTCAGTAGATTTTAAAAATTAAATTATATGTGTAAAATCAGAATCTTTGAAATCATCAGTCACATTTGGAAACATTGTAGGTAGTGAGAAGGAGCATGAAGGGCTCAGGGATCTCACAGAACTTGGCCTCTCTACAAAACAATGTCTTTGAGGGCCTGTCAACACTGGAGGTCCAACTGGTGGCTCTTCCAAGAGCTGAGATTTTCAGAGTGGACAGAGATTTCATCTGTTGTCCAAAATTTATGCCTCTTTAAAACCATAAGAAATACTCCCCTTGAGTCTTCTCTGAGAATGGGCTCTCAGTCTGATGGAGTAGTTGCCTGGAATTACAACCTGGGTGTAGCTGTTAGTTTGGGTGGGCAGAGGATACTGAGCTACCACTCAACAAGAGTCATCTGGTCCACCTGGAAGAGGAGGCTAAATCAGCTGGAGGTTACCTTGGCAGGACTTGTTTAAAAGCTTGTTTCTGAGTCTTGCCCCGCCATGCTATGTCAGGCTTCCTGTGTGGTCTCAAATAACAGCTAGTCTCTGTGTGTGTGAGTCAGTTCTTCAGTTATGAAATGGGAGTAAAAGCTCCTTTGTACACCACAACAGTCTTTGTCAAGATAAAGACAGCAATGTCTGAAGGAAACCTCAGATGACACTTCAAAGGTGTCAGTAGTCAGGGTGACAACAAGAGTGAGCATGACCAGTCTCATGGCTGTGGGGAGTGCAACCTCACTGCACTAGAGCATGGATAACTCACCATGGCCCTCCTGCTTCCCCTGACTTTATGACCATGAAGAACAGGCAAGTGTTCTTCACCATTCCCTGGAAGAGCTTACCACAGTGCAACTATGAGATGTCACTTCAAGAGGTTTGCCATAGCTCATGAACACAAAGCTGGTGTGAGCATAGCCATCTGAGAGTTATTTTACATTATGGCTGTTCTTGTTTGTGTGGGACATGTTAGTCCCTCAACTGTGCAGTGATAGCATATCCACAGTTCCTGAGTGTGGCTTCAGCTAGAATTAAGAAGAGAAGAAGTCTGGGAAAATAAGAACTAATGTAAGAGAGTGACTAGCCTCTTTGAAACAGTTTGGTCTGTGCTTAAAGGCCACTTCAGTGTCCCAAGAGGTAAATCCCTTAATCCCTAATGTAAACTGACCAGCATTTCAGAAATGATGAGTCAGCGATCAAAAGTCAGCAAGCACAAATTTACTTCTTCTACATGCAGGGAAATTAATGCTGGCAACATGGACCTCTGGCTTCCAGGTGCCTGGAAATCCCAGCACAGCTAGTGGCAGGGCAGAGTGTTTTGATGTTGCTTCCTGGGGTTACATCTCACTTTCCCTTCAGTAGCCTGTTTCCAAAGGAGGACAGAGCAGCTCAGCCTTGGGATGTCCACTGGTGACCATGGGGGCCTCCTTGGCAAAGTCGATTCCCTCAACACAGAGAAGGCAAAGCTGCCCCAAATGCCCACAGGTGCCATGACCACAGCCAGGCAGCCAAAAAGGTTTCAGTTTTGCTCAGGGCCCACAGGCAGAGGTACTTCTGGTTGTTCCACTGGAGTAGCAGGAACACCTGAGAATGACAGCCTCTTCTCCCTGGTGACGTGTGACAGGACCAGAGGGAATGGGTGCAAGCTGTACCAGGGGAACTTTTGTCTGGATATTAGGAAACATTTCCTCACTGGAAGAGTTATCAAACATTGGAATGGTCTGCCCAGGGCAGTGGTGGAGTTGCCATCCCTGGAGGCATTTAAATGATGTGTGGACCTGGTGCTCAGGACATGGTTTAGTGGTGAGCTTGCAGTGTTGAAGCGTGGACTAAATGATCTTGAAGGTCTCTTCCAACCAAAGACATTCTGTGACAGTGGCCTTCCAGGTAAGACCAGTATTTGGCTTTTTCTTGCTTGGGACAAGCACTTTTCCCTGGATGTTCAACTTATGCTTAGACTTGAGTACGCACCTGATTGCTGGGTCCTTCTGTCATTACAGATGAGGAGCAAATCATGCAGACTCGCCGGGTGGACAGTGAAATGGTGGTGAGGGAACTCCCTCAGCCACCGTGCAATCCCACCCCAAAGCAGCTGCGTGTGCAGCAGCGGCCGCTGCCACAGCCCCAGGTGCAGCAGCAACCACCACCTCCACGGCCCAGGCCACGCACTCAGCCGCGGACTCCACACCATCCAAGAGAAAGACCTTGAACATCTGCCCTGTTGGGAGGGATGGTGGTCACTCTGCTCCACCACTCACTGAGAAAAAAAAGTTTCCAGTAGTCAGGAACACCTCCCACCCAGCCTTGCATAACGCTCAGCTATGAAACAGCAGCTTTTGTTGCAGAACATTAGAGAGAGCATCAAATGGAGATGAAGAGGCCCAGTGGAGGAGATTCAAGGTGATGGGCATTCACCCCTGTGACCATTTTTCTTCAAGTGTCTTCATGCTAGGGTATGGAGCACTGAGCCTTGAAACCTGTGTCTTTCTGTGGTTCACTTGTTTTTACTGTGCCTTGTTGTCTTCATACTTTTTGGATGGATTATATCACAAAGAAGCTAAAGTTCTTGTGACACAACATGGGACTAAGGATCTTGCTGGGTTTTGTCATGTACCTTTCCTTTCTCCTGCCACACATTAGGACAGCCCTCTTCAGGCTTCAGCATCAAATACATGACCTCCTGGATCAAAAAATAGTTTTATGCAATTAAACGCTTGTTTGAAGTTGAAAGAATTGGTGTCGTCTAATGCAGAGAAGATACTGAAAGAAGATGTGAAAGCCTTGAAGCGTCAATGTGGGAAAAATGCAAGTAGGAAAGGAGTAAACTTTTCACTTTCTCTGCCATGTTTATGAATTGCAGCAAGGGATGGTTAGGTATGGATATTTTTTTTTTTTAATTTTTTTTTTTTTTTTCAAGTGAATCACTGAAATACATTTCTAGGAGAGGAATTCTAGCACTGGGAGTTTCAAAGGTCAGATGAGGCAAGCATCTATGAGGCATCCTCATCCTTCTGAGGGCCAACGGAATGTGTTACACAGCCTCTCCAAGTACTGCTTCAGTTTATTTTCTTGTGACTCTTTGATGGCAAATAAAATGAAACTTTATTCTCAGAATAGGTCTTTTTAGCTATCTAGACAGTTTTGGGTTGTTTTTTTTGTCATAGAAGAGGGCTGGTATCCATTGGCTCATGAAACATGTGTTAGAAACTTCCAAGCAATCTGATTACTTACTAATGGCTTTGTCTGAATTATCATGGCTTTTCATTGTAAGGCCTCCTCCTGATGGTGAGGGACCATGCCCCTTGATTTTGTTGGTAAGCACCTCATGTATAACCAGGTCATGATAGAGAACAGCTGACATCTCCCCAACCCAAAGGGACAGTTTGGACTACAGTAACTGTGCCTGCATTACCCTCTACGTGCTAGACAAACACTGCTCGCTCCTCTGATCCTTGGAGATGTTCATAACTGCCTCTATGGAACAGCTAAGGAGCTGAGAGAGGACAGACCTTTTTACAGCAATGTCTGAATGGGTACACTGGCCCATCTGGTGTAAGAAGCAGTGCGGGTGGAGAGGGAGAGAGTTACGAGAGCCATGGAGCATGATACCTCCAGCTAGCATGTTGTTGCATTAGGCAGAAGAATGTGTAGTATCTCTTTCAGGCTTGACTATCCTACACATGTCAGGGGAGATAAAACGGCCATCCCTTGTTTGTCCACAGAAATGTGACTATTTTTATCTTCTGGTACAAGGGCAGGGAAGTAACTTCTCAGGGTGAATGAGGTCTCTGCCTCCTCCACAGCTCAGTGTCTTTGCGCAAACTCTGACGGTGGACACAGCCCTGGGAGTGTCACTTACTCTTGCCTTAGCTTTCTGCAGCTTTTTTTAGGGCTTCTGTTATTTAAAGTTGCATTTGGTTAACATTTGATGGTTAATTTTGTAACATATGCTATAGCCCTGTAGTGAATGAATAAAGCCAAGAGTGAGTGGAGAGGATATTAGTTCATACCTATGCTGGTACTTCAGTATCTGGATCTCTCTTTGGTACAAAGGAGGCAAGAAAAACATTTTGGTCCCTGAGCCATAGAAACATAGATGCAAGAGGTTTCACACCAATCCCTGGGAGGTACCAGCTGCCACCTGAGTGCTGGCAGCTGGTAGGCTCAGGACAGTGTGGGTGAGCACAGCTGTTGTGCCCACCTGCCTGCTGTGGCAGCACACACTGCCTGTCCTGCGTGGCCAGAGCTTTATTGGTGCCCCCTCCAGAGCAAGCAGACAAGATGCTGGAGAGAGGGAAGGTTAATGGGACCTGAGGAGGAGGATGGGCTCCTCCCAGGACTCCTCTGCCACCTATTAGTGCTCTCTGTGTCCTGGGCTTAACAGAGCTGAGGCTTGGTGAGCTTCTTTTATGCCTCAGAGAGACCCTCCTGGGCTTCCCACCAGCTGCTGCCCTGGGCTCTCCTCTGCCTGGGGCTGGTACTTGTGGGGTGACACAAGCTCCTTGCAGGGGATCACCAGTGTATGTATGAGGTGGTCCCAGGGTGACTCTGACCCAGCACAGAGGTGTGGTTGCTATTCTGGCAAGGAATTGCAGCACAAAGCTAAGTCATGCCCATGAAAAGAATGGGAGGCAAAATGCTTTTCTACTGTTGGTTACAAACAGGGTCCAAGCCTGTCCTCGAGACTTGGCTTGAGACCACTTTGTGAACCATGAAAACCTGTATCATCTCAGCTTAAGGCATACGAGGGCTCAGCACACCCCAAAGCTGCCCTTGGATTCCCTTTCTGTGGAGTGAGGCTGCCAGTGGGCACCCTGAATACAGGGAAGGCCAGAGGCCACAACAGTGGGCGTGACTGAAGTGTGGAGGTGCGTATTTTAATACTGCTTTCCACCTGGCTGCTGTAACCAGGAGCTGAGAGAAGCACTCTCGGCCAACTCACTGAGGTCTCCTCTGAGTTACTGCACTTTTTGGCTAAGTGTTTCTCTCTGACATGCTAAGAGGCTCAGAGCTAAGCAAAAAGAACTGAATTTAGCCCTCTTGGTTGGTTTTGCACCAAAACACAGTCCTCTGTCAGTCAGATAAGAAAATACTACGAACACAGAGTAGCCCCACACAATGGGAGTCTCATCAGGGCAATACTTATTTTTGATTGATGCCTTTGTTTTGATAGTCACCATTGTTTCTGTGATGGATGTCTCATGTTCGTTCGTGGTGAGCTGCAACAGACAATGCTTGTACAGCCCCAAGTTTTTCTTGGTGCCTACTTGAAAAGTCAGCAGTTTTTCTGAATGTGTCACAGACCTTTCAAATCTCGAGGGTTTGTGCTGTAGAGGGTGTTTCAGTTCTGGAAAATGACCTGACAGCGAGACCCAAGAAATAACAGGAAGTGCTCAGCTGTGGTGGTACTTGCTGCAACCTTTCCTGGTTCTTCTTTTGTAGACACAACTACCAAGTAAGTCACACAGGATGAAGTTTTTCCCCCTCTTAAGGAGGATGAGACGAGAGGGCTGTCAGGCTGAGCCATGTTCTGTAAGGATGCTGCCTTGTCCTCCCTAATTAGAGATGCAGTTTATGATTTCCAATGGTCAGCAGGGGTCAGTTTTGTTTGGTCATGTGCTGCAGAGCCAGTGCTCAAGGAATTGGAGGAAAGTGCAGCAGAGGTCTGCAGTGGTGCCGTGGTCCTGCAGCACTCACCAGTTGTGTAGGCTGAGTAGACTTCCAAAAGAGCAAAGCTTGGTTGCATAGAAGATACAGATCTTCTGTCCCAGTCTTTATCTGTGAGACATCAGCAACACTTTCTGCCCAAACTTGGCCTTTCTAGTAGAATAGAAAAGACCTGCTTGTATCTCAGCTGGGTATTAGCCAGGCCAGAGGGAGGCTTTCTTGCTTCTGGCATGGGCAGTGCTGGAAACAGCTAGATAATTTTATTTCTACTACAGACTCTGAGTCTGTAAAAGGTCAAGTAAGAAACCATGGCTAGTTCAAATGTCTTTCTTGGGATGCTTGCCAAAATGATGCTGTAGGGAAAAGATGCCAATTTCATCCTTATTCTGCAACAAGCCTTCAGGCTCTGATGTGGAGATAAAAACCCATCTGGGGCTGTATTGTCATCAGCTTCCTTCTCCATCCTGACAGACAGAGCCTTGTCTCCTCAGCCATGCCTAAGCCTTGCAAAAGGCTCAAGAAATGCTGGGTTTGTCTTTCAGACTGTAGTCCTCCATGGGGTGTGCTATAAGCAACAGTCAGGAGTGAAGCTCATCTGGGAGGGCAAGGTGCTTCACCAATGCACCTTGCAGGTGCAGCAAGCAGGCTGGCATGGTTGTCATCTTCTGATTCCAAAAATGGCTGATGGTCACTCTGGGCCCAGAGGGCCTCAGACTTTCGGATAAGATTCATTTCTAGTAGCTACCAAGCTTGAGAAATAACCCTGCTGGGTGAGCCTATCTCATGCTGTGGGAAGAAAGATAAGAGTTGATTGAAGGAGAGCACAGTAAGAGGCTCTGTGCCAATGAAGTGGCCTCCTAGCCTCCTCTCCCACCCTCACCTCAGAAAAGGGACTCCAAATCCAACCTTCTTCTCACCCTCTCCTGTAACAAAGTGCTGCTTCCCTCCCTGCAGGTGGGAGTTTACAAAAGCACCTTTTCCCATCCGTGCAATCTGGTTGTTGCCTTGAGCCACGAATCAGCAGAAGCTGTGGGAGTGCTTCCCTCCCTTGGGGTTGCAACTTTAGCCTTTAACCTTGCAGAGGGTTGCCAGAGCAGCTGCTCGAGAGGCATCTGATGCTTGTCCCAAGCTGAAATTCCCCTTTGCTCTGCTGCTGGAGAGGGAGGAAAACTGCTGCTCCACAGGCAGAGGGTGAAGCTTCCATCCTGATGCAGCTGGGGCTGATTTTCCATAGCTGGGCTCCAAGCCCCTTCTGCAAAGAAGGAAACCACCCCTGACATGTCTGTCCTGAAAGACCAAAAAGGTGTTGACACCCTGGCTGTCTCCCAGCTGCCCTTTAGAGGGGAGGATGGCAGTGAAAATAAGAAACTGAGCAAAATTTCTTACCCTTTATGGGTTCTCCTGGCAGGGCAAAGGCAAACAACCCCAGGCTGGTGAGGACGCAAACCTACAGCACCCTCACTAGAATTTCTCCTCCTTGGTGAGGAGGAGCTGCTCTGTCCCCATGAACAGCAGGGACCTGGGTGAAGGAGCCTTCCCCAGGCCCATGGCAGAGCAGTACAACAGAGCTGCTGCTCCCCTTGAACATCTGCTAGAACTCAGAATGTGCAAAAGGGGAGCTGTGGGGACAGAGGAACAGGAGTGAGGAGCAATCTCACATCAGAATCAGTATGGGCAGCTGCCAGCTACTGCCCAGGGCTTCCAGCTGGGGTATGGGGCAGAGGAGGAGGGCAGGGAACAGCTGGGCTGGCCCGGAGAATAAGTTAGGCTCCATACCTGTACACAGCACAACAAGGCAGGTGGAGATTGATGGGCAGGCACAGAAATGGCTGCTTGAGAAGATGAGATGGATGACCAGGAAGCAAGATTTGAGTCATGTAACTCTCGCAGTCCTGGGCTGGGGCTTCTCTTTCTGTGCAGAGATCTCACCTGAACTGTGATTTACCTTCTGGACAGGAGGCATGTGTTGTATTCCTTGCTGGGCCTCCTGCCCTCCTTTTTTAATTCCAGGACCAGCTGCCTTGTTTCTCACCTCCTATGACACTTCCCCAGGCAGCATTGCTTCAGCATCACTTTCTATTCTAGCTTGTCTCTCCTACAAAACACCCACTCTGGGTGGTTCATTTTGACTCATGGAATGACACTTCAGCACTCCACCTATGCACACATCAGCCTAAGGGCAGCATGACCACCAAGAGGGAGCAGAGGGGACTTCTAAGGCACCCCCAAGACTTCAGAGCGTGGTACCTCTTCATCATGTCTGCCCTGGGAAGTCCTGCTCCAAGTCACTTTGCTGTTGTCATCTTTGGCCACTGCCATCAGGAATGATCCCTGGCTCTGAAAGGATCAAAGACGGGAACACCTTTTTCCTGCCTCCTGCCATGCAAGGTGCAAAGGTGATACTGGCTTCCCCTTCTCTGAGTGTCTCTGGGTACACGGTGAGCCCCATCGCCCAGAGCCCGTGGTCCTGGCAAGCCCTGGTCTCCTTCCCTCAGCACGTGCAAAGCCGTTGTAAGTTGCTGGTTTGATTAAAGTACACAGAGGGAAGGAGAGGGCAAAGGCCAGGGCAGACAAACGACTAAGGTGACATTTGATTCTGCCCACCTGGCTGTCAATAGCACCAACCTCAATGTGGTGTCGGTGTCTTGTGTGCTTTTGTTTTGGGGTGCACTTTTAGGCAGTTTCTGCCTTGGGTGCCTCTGAAATGTAGTTTTTGAGATAACAGGAAGAGATAACCCCACAACAGGGGCTTTCTCTGCATAGTAGTGCTCATTGGTTGCATTTCCCATGCGCTTTCTCTGCCTACATAACAACAGCAGGCAAGCATTTTGGGTTGCTGCCTGGCCTCCCACACAAATACCCACTTTCATTTCCAGCCCTTCTGGGTGGTGTGGGGCAGGTGACAGAATGCAGTGCAAAGGCAGGAGGGTGCAAGTAGAAATGTGTGTGGCGCAGGCACTGCTGGCAGCTGGAAGGGAACAGCTCTGAAACAAAACTGCAGGCATCCCAAAACTGCATTTCTACGCTTACCGCTTCCTGGCTGAACACCAGTGAAATGGGGACAGGCGGTAAGGCTGGTGTGTTCAGACAGTGTCTTGAAGACCCTCATGCTGAAATGTAATGCTTGCTGGGACAGTCTGGGACTGATGCTTTTAGCAGCCAGAGTCGGAAAAAAACCTCTTCCTCTGCTAAAGGCAAGGTGAACTTTCCTGTGAAAAAGGGAATGAAATAAAAGGGTGCTTGTTTGCCAACAACTATCCTACGTAAGGGTGCCCTGGTCTCCAACTTTTCTTCCAAAAAAAATGTATGCACCTCACTTGCTTCCATGATGGGCCCTTCCCAAAGCCTGCTTCAGTCCCTTTCCCATTTGTGTGGGTGTCTTATAGACCCGCCCTGTGTTTGCTGGCAAGTTCACCAGTGTCCTGCTGGGCAGAAGCTCACTAAGCTCCTTGCCCTGGAAAGGAACTCTGTGCCAGAGGCCTAGCGGCTTGCCCTGCTCTGCTCCTACTCCTGACCTCTCATCTCACACTGATGGTGTGTCCTGTCCCTCGGTGGCTCTCCCTGCCCTGAGCACTTGGCAGATGGCAAACCTGGGAGGGAAAGGGTAATCTGTAGGTTTGGGACGCTCCTGTGATGCTCCTGCTCACATTCCTCCTGGGGACAGGGTCTTGATTTCTCCGCTTGTCTGAGAAAAGAGTATTTGTAGATACCTGTTTATGCTAGCACCACTGTTTTATTCCATTTGTACTTTTTCTGGAGGTTTTACAGCTGTTAAACGCACCACTTGAGGGAGCTGTGTCTCTGAGAATGACTGTACAATGGCAGGTTGCATGAACAGCTGTAGGCCAACAGGCTGAACAACATAAGGGTGTCTGCAAGGCTTGTGTGCTGAAGGCACGCTGGTCACTGTTACAGTCAAAACTTAAATTCTAGTTGGCTTCCATGTGACTTCAGTAGCCAGGGCCACTGTGAGTGAATGGTAGCATGAGGATGTGGTTCCTATTTCAGGGGAAGGGCCTTGTGTCTCGAATGCCAAATTCAACCAGAAAAACCTCTAACTCGCTTTTGCTGAGCTTACAGTTTCTACAGACTTTTTTTTTTTTTTTTTTTAGCCATTTAAAAAAAGACAAGCTCAGCCAAAAGCTAGCCACTGCAAAAGAGGAACTGAGTGACATGAATTTGGTTTAAAAAGCACTGACAGGAAGGAAACATGTCTGCACAGCAAGTCACTTATAGGAGCTTTTAGGCCCTGTAGTGGAGATGAAATACTGAGTGTTGGAGGAGTTGCTGGGAAACTAAGGTCTTCCAAAAGAGGGGGTGTTTAATAAGGAAAAAGGGGTAGAAATAAATGGTGTCCTCACCCTCCTTCTTTATCAGACATCTCACCTTGCCTAGAAACTCAGGCTGCTCATGGGCTGCCTCATCTCGCGCTGCCGAGATAGCAAATAGGTCCCTGGCTATGGCTGCCAAAGTACACTCTCTCTCAGGCTCGTTCTTGTCCATTCCATTCCTCTACCACAGGGACAGTTTGCCTGGGGTATGTTCTAGAGAAAAGAGGTTGGATATGTGCATCTCTGAATATCAAATGTTACATGCAATAAATCTCTCTGTTGATGTTGGGAACATCACTGTCAGGAAAATTGGGTCAGCTTTAGGAAAACTACCGAATTGCAGCTCTGAAAAGCCACAGATGGTGCCAGGGTTAGAGGGGATGTTGATAAGTGAGGAGAGGCATTTCAAGATGGCTACTGTAGAAGAAGTAACTGTGAATCTCCTTTCTCTGAAAGCATCTGTGCTAGAGAAGAACATCTGCGACAGAGCACCTGAGGCAAAAGCAGGCGTGATGTCTTATCTAGAGATGAAAAATTGCACCACTACTGGCGGGCACCAAAGCATCTGTCTCCACTGACTCAACATATGTATGCACATGTTAAGCAGTGAGAACTGTTGGTTCTCTCCCCTCCTGAAGTTTTGAAGGACACATGCTTCTGAAGCCCTAATAAGAAATAGTACAGAATGGTTTACAGGCCTAGATTGGTCAGAAGGGAAGCAAAAGCTCCCCTTCTCCAAGGTGTAAAAAGAAGATGGTGCATCCTCTTGAAAAAGACTGCTGTGTGAAAGTGGGATGAAAGAAACTATACTTCTCTGTGGGACAGCCAAGGCTTAGTCCATCACTGCAGACTGCACTGCAGGCACTGACCCACTCCAGACTGAGCCTGAGGACAGACACAACTGCCTAGGCCTGGCACACTTGGCTCATCTCTCATCTCTCACCTACCTGATGCCACCTTAGGGTCAGCCTTTAGTCAGGTAACAACCCAGAGTGGGCGAGTACAGATGCCCTACTTCAAACACACCACTAAGGATATTCCTTGGGGAGGCTTGTATGCATGAAGCATGTGAATTTTGTGTTGTGCCTGTTTTACACCAAGAGTTGGCCCTTTCCAGTGGTCCTGGGCTAAAATCTCTACCTTGGGTGCTGAACAGCATGGCTGGAGGAAGGGACACGAAGCCAGAGTCATGGTCAAGTGGCAGCTAGCCTGATGCTGTTCAAGGAATTGATGGCTGTTTGCTCTCACTGGAAGAGAAGGGGAATTTGTGAGGTGGCCATACAATTATGACAACAGTTTAGGGATGCTTTATTTAAGTGCAGTACCTGCTAGCCAGCTTCCGGCACACACCTCTAGGCAGGCAAGCAGTTTACAGCACAGAACTACCTAGCAGCTTCTGTACAAAGCCCTGTCCCACAGGATTTGGCCCAAGTGCCTTGTTCAGCTGCGCTATCAGCATTCTCCAGGGACAAGAAGTGGAAGAGGCAGAAGGTGCTCTGCCTGCAGCAACCTGCTTGGTGCTCGTGTGAGCACGGGGTGCACAAGAACATGTTGGTGCTGTCATCTAGTGGGACAATACGAGCACAGCCCAGCCATGGCTTTATGCCCTCTTCCCATGCCTTTTACTCTTCCTTTGCACTGATTTATATCCCCACTAATAGACCCAGGAGTATTTTGGCTTATATGAGGCTTTTCCCTAGAATAGGCAGTGGAAAAGCTGTTATTGTTACAGGCTTCATACACAGTTTTTATCAGGCTTGTGTATCACGGCCCAGGCTTAAAGGGAGCTCATCCAAACTCACGAACTCAGCTGGCCCTCATGCACCTCCCTCCAGTAGTGTTATTTCACACATGTAAATAGATCAGCCCAATGCTGATCTCTTACCAGAGAATAATGGTTATGAGGTCTTGTTTTTCACCCATGGAGATCTGAATGGTCAAGGCCAAAGACTTTTCTTAAACACATGATTTCTGTTATTTGAATTCAAAACACAACACCAGTCACTATTTTCTGGTCGTGATCTCTGCTGCAATCGGGTTCCAGTTTTGGTTCTTCTTGCAGTTGCTCAGACATATTCTGACACTTAAACAACACATGGCAACCCCATCGGCTGCCTTGAATTTTCTCAGAGGGTATATCAAGATGACATGTCTTCCCAAAGGCAAAAACAATGTCAGAGACTCAGTAATTGGGGTGTGTTCAAGGTTGAGTGGCAATGGAAGGGCAGAGGTGAGAGTAGGGCCTTGCAGCTCATTTTACATCTTTTGGGGTCTCTAATGACTCTGTCCCCTAAGTGCTTCCTCATCCTCACACAGAAGAGGAAGTGCTGGAAAGTTCAATGCTGCTAATTCTGTTGGAATTCAAACCTCAGCCTGGGCAGGGGGCAACAGGGAACTGAAAGCAGTCTTCCAAATGAGAAGCATTGTTGTGTTTTTGCTTTTAAAGATACAGGGATTTCCTGATCACATTTTAAATAGAAATGTAGAACAGCTGAGGTTGGAAGGGACCTCAGAGATCATCTGGTACAACTTTTCACAGGAAAGGGAGGCTAAATGAGATTACACCCTGCCCAGTTGCGTCTTGAAAACATGCTGTGTTAGGGACTCCACCATGTCCCCGAGGAAGTTGTGCCAGTGATGCATTGTTCTCATTGTAAAAGAAGTTATTCTGTATATCAAGATGAAAAGTCTCCCAGTGCAACTTGTACCTACTGTGCCTTGTCCTCTCCTTATGGTTCCTTGTGAAATCCTTGAAATCCTTCATCTTTGTATCTCTGAAACGCTGCTGTTCCTGTGAGATGGAGGGTAATCTTCACCGGTGTCCCACAGGAAACACAGTTACGAAGATGTGTGTCTCTGTTGGTCCCTATTCATGTCCTTTTCTACCCTTCCTCCCTACCCTTTCCCTAGTCTTTTTCAGGAAGCATTTGTTGTTGCTGCAAGTTATTCTTTTTAAAGAACTCCGAGCTTAATTTCTCTTATTCTCTTCTGCTGTGTAAGGCATTCCTTGCCCCCTGGTTAACTATTCCAGCTCATGGTGTCAACTATGGCAGCTGCAGAAGCTCAGCGATGCAAGCTGATGGTGAACAGAGGAAGGTCCTGGCAGGATTCCCTTTCCACACATAGGGATGATATGAGGGTCAGGGGAAAAAAAAAAAAACCCTACCCAAAAAAAAGCTCAGACACATTTGCTCATAGAATACTAGTTTTGGTGAGAACTGCCAAAAGGTGACTGTGCTGGACCAAAGAGGGCAGCTGGGACAGAGCCAGAAACATCATGTGGGGGCCCTGAGTGGCCCTTCCTGCTCTTGCCCGCGCCCCAGGACCCTTTTCAGCCCTCTCTCTCGCCCCAGGGCGGTGAGCGGTGCCCGATGCCGGGACTGCCCCGGCCGTGCCGCCTCCCTGCCCGGCAGTCCCGGGCGGAGCGGCCCCGCGGCCCCGGCCCGATCCGAGGAGCCACCCCAGCGAGGCCAGGAGAGGGCACCTGAGAACAACTGTTTTCTGCTCGGCTGTGTCCGCACTTGGGCTTTAACCTCTCCCTTCCCCCGCCTTTTTTTTTTACGCTCTCCTTTTTCCTTTGCACAAACCCTGAGAGGCGTTTTCATCTTCCTGGGAATTTGCTGCTTTGTGGCAGGCAGGGGAGCACAAAGCTCCCCTCGGTATGCGGGCAGCAGCGGGCTGCACCTCTCCCGCCTCCAGCCAGGCACCATTCCCCTCCCCTCTCACCCCAAATTCTCTCCCCTACTCCACACACATGCCCATGCCCACACCCAGCAACATGTCATCTACGAAACACACGGGTGCATGCAAGTATGTTGTAAGCACACAGCAATTCAAGGGCCAAAGCCTGATCTCTTTGGTTTGTTCGTTGGTTGTTGTTTGTTTGTTTGTTTGGTTTTCTGAAAAACTCCCTGAAACATGCAGATTTCAGTAAAGCAGCACCTGTGTTCAAACCACAGCATGGCTTGGAGGAAGGAAAAGATCACCCCACATCAGTGAGCAAGAATGTCAAGCTGCAAGCAGTGCCCAGCCTGGCTCCCTTTTTGAGATGCCACTACATGCTGGCCCTCTTTGTGCTAATACTGGTTGAATGTCTCTCCTTGAAAAGCCTGATTTTCCCAAGGCAGAAACATTGAGCCAGAGATCTGGCATATCAGACTTCAAACCAAAGGTGTTGGGCCTGAGAAATATACAGAGCTCAGCCGTGCTGAGGGGTGATTGTGTGAGACACCAATATCAGCCAGATTGTACAGCTCCTGGGGTTTGTTTGGAGTGAATTTTGACGCATGCAGTCACAGTGCAGCATCCCTGCCATGCTTCTCTTCTAGGACCATGAGCATGCCATGGTCTTTCCCTCTCTCACGTGTGCAGAGATGCAGTTTTTTCACCCCCAGTCCCTAAACATGTGCTGTTTCCTCCTCACTTTTCAAGGGTGCTTGCAGATTCAAGCATGACAACTCTACCAACAAATGCTTTTTACATGCTCTGCTTCGTGGCTTTGCTGTACACACGCCCTAATTGCATCACTTCTCTGCAACTCCCTTCCTCAGGTGAGCACCCCACTCTCTTAGTCAACACATGCACACAGTGATTTTCATGGTGTATAGCTGTGCCCAGATAACCCACGTATAACTCACACTTACACATACCTCTCCACTTTTTAAGCACAGAGACATCGACAGCTCAGCAGTAAGTTCATAATACAGACTGTGTACATACAGGTACCTTTTCCACATAGTCCACAGAACTTCACGTATAAATATACTCATTTTCTTTGCACAGACACACGCACACGCTTCCTTTCCTTTCTCTGGAACAGACAAGCCTTTGTTGTTAGGCTGTCTCTGCTTCTCTGGTCTTTCATTCCCCCCTTGTTTCTGACTCCATTTTCCCTAATGCCTGTCTCTCCTGCTTGTTCAGGCTGTCAACTCAGTTGCAAAGTGCTGCAGATCAGCTGCTTGAAATCATGGCTATCCAAGGACTCTTCCTGGGGTGTTATGTGGCTTGTTAAAATGGGCTCCATGTGTGTTCTCTTAGTGAACCTACCCCATTTTAAGGGTACCATGTGCAGCATTTTGATTAAACATTTTCCTCTGGTAGGATGCTCTGTGTTGAAAGAGTGAGGGACTGGGCTTCTCCTTGGGGAGGTGCAGTGTCTCTTCCGTTGCTATTGCAATAGCAGAAACCCTCAAAACTGGGCTTGCAAATACACTGCTCTTGCCAATACAGGCTGGGCGGCCATATCCAGCCTGCCTAGGCTTGTCCGCGTGCCTTGGTGCTGGGTGCTGCGCTGCCGCCCTGTTCCTTCCACTGCTGGGTTGCTCATATGCCAGAGCTGAGGGAGCATCAGAAAGCCGAGGTGCAACGTGTGGCAGGGGTGAGTGATGTGGGGTTTTAGGGTGGCTTGCTGACATTGGTAAAGGCTTGCAGCTTCGGGAGAGCACAACTCTTGTTAGGGAGTGCTTGTTGGTAGAGTAGGGGCAGGCAGCCAGGCTGTGCTGCTCTGCAGCATCAAGGAAGGTGAGTTGGTGAGCGTCTTCCCTCACCCCTATGCTGAGCACTCAGCACTGCTCTCTGGCCATTCCTGGGGAGGTTTTTTGCACCTTGCTCCTGCCTGCTCTTCCCAGGGTTCTCAATATGTAGCCTCACTGGGACTTTTGCAAGTGGTGGGCTGCCAGCCTCTGCTGTAGGGCAGGGCAGGGCCTGTGCCCTGGGGAAAGATTTGAGGTGCTTTCCCAGCTGTGTTCTGCATAAAAAAACCCCACCAAACAACAAACCAACAAAAACCAGTTTCCTGCTGCTCAGTGTGGGTTATCTTGGGTTGAGAGATTGGGCTGTGAGGAGGTGGAGGGATGTTACTGAGAGATTTGTGTTGGCTTTGTGGGAGTCACCTGGTACAAAACCAGTTTTGGGCTTTGTGTACCTGAATGCTGGCAGTGTTCTGTCCTGTTGCTAAGGTGTTGTGCAACAAAAGGAGCCGTGCCAAGTGTCTATCCCTTTTCTCTGTCTGTGTTGACCCCAAATGTATCCATGTGTCGTGGGAGGTTCTGCTGAAGTAGAATGAATGGATGCCAACTCAGCTGAAAGGGTTGTGGTGTGGCACAGTGTGGTGTGGGAGGGAGCCCTGTTTTTGAGGCTGTCTCTGACTCCCCTAGGGAAGGAATAGCCATGCCCTGCAGTGCCCCTAAAGGTGGTAGCATCTGGCTCTAAACAGCCTTGAGGCCTTGAGAGCAACACTGGTGGCAGACCCTTGGATGAAATACATTCAAAGACATCTTACTGAGAAGCTGGCCTCCACTGGCTTGCCCCAGCAGTGCTGTGCCAGCAACCCCCTTGATGCTTGTCCTGGATTCAGTGGGACAGAATCGCAGGCCAGTCATGGCTTGCAGGCCATTAGCAATTTGGAGTCAGCCAGAGCAGCTGACCTGAGCTGGCTCACAGGAATATCCCATCCCATAAACATCATGCTCACTATAAAGGGAGAGGTTTGCTGAGGATAAGGTGATCTTCTGATTACTGCCTTCCAGTTAACTGTGATTGCTGGGAGCTGAGTGTAACTTTGCATACTTTATACCGGTGTTTGTATTAGTTTGGCTGTTTCATTAAATCTGTTTTCATTTCAACCTGCAAGTCTCCTCTCCTCTTCCTGATCCCCCTTCTTGTCTGGGGACATGCTTTTCTGGACTGGTCATGTGCTTTTTACTTTTTGCCCTTTCTTATGTTTGTGGGTTTTTTGTTGTTTCTTTTTTTTCATTTGTTTGTTTGGGGTTTTGCTGTTTTTTTCTTTTTGGTGGGTTTTGTGTGTGTTATTTTTGGTTGGTTTTTGGTTTGTTTTTTTTTTCAGAACAGACATGAGGCAGGAAGCAATATCCAGCAGATGTACTGTCCTGCATAGTCTTCTCAGGACAGTCTACCTCTTCAGAGCAGTGTTACCGGTGCTGCTTCCACTTGCTTCCCTCTTTTCATCACTTCATTGCAACCTTGTGGTGAGTCACAACAGTTATTTTTATGCCTAACAGAGCCAAGTTTTGTGTAAGTTATTTTATTTTTCAGTGAGCTCTTTCATCTGCTCAGTCAGGGGATGGCAGCTGGTGCTGCCATGATGGCGAGTATCTCCAGCTCGTTTTGCTCTGCTGCTCCACTTGCCTCTTGCACAGGGTTCCCAGCCAAACCAAAGAGAGAAGCCAAATGTATCTTGTGTACATTAGAGTAATGGCTCCAGCTCCCCATCCCCAGCAGTTCTCTGACCTGGAGACCTCTGGGCATAAACAAAGCGCAGTGTTAGTGGAAAATTGGTGCAGCCCCCAGAAGGTTCATAAGGAACCATGTGAGCCCGGATGGAGGCAGCTGTTCTGCGTGGGAAGGCGAGAGGTTAGCCCAGATGATGCGGAGGGGAAAGGCAAGCCAGAGCTGGAGCACATTATTTTTCTTGTGGCTGAGAAGATGAGTGGCTTGGGCTGGATGGGGCTGAATGTTGTTCAGCCACAGTTTGAGGAGTGAACTCTAAGGCAAGCTGAAAGAGCCATAGATATCCGCTCTTGTAAAAAGGATGTTGGAAACCCCACAGCCCCAGGAGCCTGCTAGTGCAGTGCATTTCTATTTGTAACCATTAGCAGGGGCTTTGCACAAGCTTACTCTTGCCTGAAGTTTTATCTTCACAGTGAAAGGCACAAACACAGTGAGTAGGTAGTTGCACGTGTTGTCTGATGCACAGCTCCCCACTTTGCTTCTCGACTGACATTGTGTGATAGATAAGCATCCAGACTACCCAAGGAGAGAAAATCTGTACAAGTTGTGTACAACCTCTTGCATCCTGAGGAGGTGATTTAGGTTGCAAAGATTGTTTCAAACATAAATCTGTGTTCTGGGGTCTGGGCTGGATGTGACTACGGATACTGTGAAACACATGTGTTAAGCAGGGTGATTTGTTAGTGCTAATGGGGAGGCTGCAGCTTTTTAGCCTCCTGATGAAATCTGGTTGGGCTCTGCATGTGTCTGTTGGTGGTAATCTGGACTCGCATACTGAAAACCCTCCCTTGAAGCCATAGTTTTGAGACTCAAAGCAGAGAGTGAGGCAGCATCCTTTTTGTGAAGTGAGTTGAAATGGTCTGGTTTTCCTACAGAAGTTTCTGGGGGATCAGCCATGTTAACACAGATGCAGCTGTGTCTCCACAGGGATGTTGTTTTTTCAAGCTAAACCAAGAATAAATCCCTCAAAGATGCACTGAGAATAAAAGTGATTATGCTGGAAGAAGCAGCATTATTCCTTGAGTGGTGCTTTGGCTCTGACCTCTTCCCTCAAAATTGGAGAACTATAGGATCAAAGCTTAATTTAGGCTGGAAGGAACACCACCTCTCACACGCACAAACTGAGGCCATCTAGTCCAAGCCCCAGTGAACCCCCAAATGAAGCAGGTAGACTGTGAGGCACTCTCATGTCACTGAGTAGAGAAACTTTGGAAAGAACTCTTGGCTTATTGGGATTTAGTGGGACTTCTGCTGCGATGTAAGGGAGGTCAGAGGTTTGGCTCAGCTGTGGATCACATTCACAGTCTCAGGTGCCCATGTCACCCTCCGGAAGGGTGGTGGTGCTGGTCCAACCACAGTCCCTTACTTCATCATAGCTAATGTAGCTGCCTTTGTCATTCCCTGGTGTATCTGTCTGGGACAGTGTGCTCTGTGCCCATCATTGTAGTTGTACTCTCCTTGTTTTGTATGGGTAAATAATTGCCTCTTTTCCCCTCTGCAGTGATTGTGTCACTGACGTGAAGGAAACACAAGGGCTGCATCACACACTGCTTTGAATTCCCAATGAAAGGATGGTAGGAATGTGGTGTGTGGGGCAGGCACATGTGGACTCAGAAGCAGAGCAGCTGGGAGGTGGCCACCTTTGATGTCCCACAGCTTCATGTGGGTGGTGTCTTTGCCTTGCTGCAGCTCCCTTCTCCTGATGGTGTCCTATGCACCTCTGCTCCCACCATTTTGCATCCAGGGGAAGAAAGGAAGATGTTTAGAAACTTGCCTCTTTAAAAAAGCAAATGTTCCTGAGCTAGAAGCAGTCATGCCCTGTTGTACCCTTGGTAGGAGGTGTATCTTGTTGCATAGAATGTTAACACATCCAGCATTTCTGCTCTCTGGATCTCTGAGCATGTGCTCTTGGGGGCTCAAACCCTTTCCCAGGCCTCCCAGGTTTGCATGAGTTTGCAACTGTGCTTCCTGCTACTGGTTGGTCTGGATGTACAAAGGGAACAAATGTTGGATGTTATTTAGCACTTCAGTCAGGTCATGCTGCAGCCAGGAAGTGCAGTGGTTCATAATGGAGAACACATGGGATCTTGTGCAAACACACTCACTTGCTCTGTCCTCGTTTCCCTGACTGTGAAATGGAAATAATAATTCAGTAACTCAAAGAAGAGTTTTGGGGCTTGCTTAACTAACTAAAATTTGTGAAAGGCTCACAGACCTTCATCCAGAAGGGCTGGCAGAAGGGTGTTGTGTTTTTAATTGCAGGAGCATTGCTAGTCTGTCTACTTCCCTTGCACCCCCCTCGTAAGGAGATGCTGTGTGGCCTGTTTGAATGTCAGGCTGTGGTACATGGGGTGTTCAGTCACCCCTGATCACACGGGGACCCCTGGAAGGCCTGCTGTACCTGATGAGGACATAGCAGGGGAGTCACCTGCGTGCATCTATCTGTGCAATGGCCACCCCACAGCCCTTACAGCAACAGTACCTGAGGTGAGATCAGTCCTGCCTACGGAAGCATGTTGGATGGTTTCTCTAGCCCTGTCATCCCCATAGCCACTTGAGTCTGTTTCTCAGTGCCTGTGTGGAAAACTGGTACCCTCCCATGCAGTTGTCTGTGCACACATATGCTCTACATCAAATGCTGACTCCAAGAGCACTAGCATTGAAAAAGGTCCCCACAGATAAGAATATTTCCCCAGATAGTAACATAAAGTAAAAGTCAATGGACTATTTAATTTTTCCTTCTCTGCCTCCCTTTTTATTTTATATTTTTTTTCTTTTGGAAGTGAGGCTTTTTATTTTGCCTTCAAGGAAAGAAGGACTTATCTTTATCTTAGAGCTGTTCTTAAAAAAATCATTTTCTTTTTGAATACTGACCTTTCTGAGACAGACGAAAGAAACAGCCTTTAGAGAAACCTGGATAAGACAGAAACCCGTCCTTTTCCTCCTCCTCATCCAAGGCACTATGTCCTTGCTCTTGGAGTTAGTTTCTAGGGGAGGAGGACATTGTCACCATTCTGTTTCCTGATTGACATGCGCGCGCACACACACACACAAGGCCTGCTGCTGGGTTTGTTGATATCTTCTTGGTCTGTTTTCTCCTGTTGATCCCAACTCACTAATGTGATGAGCTTAAGGCTCAAGACCTTTCAAGAGCAAAAGTCTGGGCTCCTGTAACACAGGAGGTCCTTTCCAGCCTTCTGTGGCAAGGGTTGTAAGAATTCCTTGTGATTCCCAAAGCCACCTGAGAAGCTGGGTGGCTGAGCTGCACCGTGACCAGTGGTGTTTGCATTTGGGCACAATGATACCATGTCCCCCAGCATTTCAGTAAGGCCTGAAAACCTGGAAGTGTAGCATGAAGAAATTGTCCCCAAAACCCCAGCTGCTGCTTCCTGGCCAGGGAAAACAAAAGTCTGGGAAAGGTCCTGGGGCCAAGACCATGAAAGAGGATCCCTGTCAGCCCCCATGAGAGGCAGGGATGAGACCAGCACTGTCTCTCGACTGAGCACTCATCCTGGAAATCCTGCATGGTAGCTGGTAAAAATCTGTCAAAGCTGAGGTGCACTGAGCAAACTAACTTGCTAGTAAATGAAGCGGCATTTTTTCAGAGAAATTTTCGTTCAGCAGAAACTGTGTGGCTGCATCTGATATGGTCTTTGTAAATGGCCATTAGCCTGTTGCGGATGAGAGCAATATAATTGAATTTAAGGAAAAGGTTTAGGAGAGAAGAAACTTTCTTGCATAATTTCCCAGAAACTTTTTTTTTTTTTTAATTAGGCTGATAGCTAAAAGTGTCAATAGGTTGCAGTTAATACATGCAGAAAAAAATAAGAACCAAGGGAGGGCAAATGAGAAGGAAAACTAGGGATGTCCATCTTCACTAGAGCTGGGCGTATGTAGCAATAAATGTTCACAAAATGTGCTTGTGAATAAAACATGCGGCCTGTCTTCCTTAGCGATTGTGACCCATTTTATTCCCAAACACTCCGTAGAAAAAAATTTTTTCTACCCGCAAAGACGTTCGCGAAAGCGAGCTATCTTTTAGAGTAATGTGAATAAATATAATTGAATGCTCAGGCTGGCGTTCTTCTCAAAGGCGTTTTGAAGAGCCCTATCAGTTTCATAATAGGCTCATAGAACAATTCAGCATGATTGCAAATAACTCGCCATGAGGAGGGGATGCTTCTTCTGTGTATGAAGCACGGCGCCTAGCTAGAAACGATACAGGGTGACTTACATGACCAATGGCGTAATGTAAACGGGGAGCGAGCAGTAGGATATTTTCAGCAAAAGGGTCCCAACCAAGCTATAAGTTAAAATGCCTTCATGCAAACTGCTTGTCACGACCATCTGAAAAGCAATCCTGTCTCTGAGCAGACAGGCTGCTGGCTGATAATTTGGGTACAGATAATGGGGCTGCATTTGTCGGAGGATTTATCTGCAGTGAGGAATTTGATCAGCTTTAATCATATGTGACAGCAATGTGAAGTGTATAGTTGTGGTCAATCAGTTTGAATTAATCCCTCTGTCAGTGTCACTGAACTGAAGACCAGGGCGAGTTGGTGTTACTGTCTCGCTTAGCCCATTGCTGAGAGGAGTGGCTGTCCCTACCCGCAGGTATCCCCACCTTTCCTCCACTGGCCTATATTCCTCTTTGTGGCCCTCTCCTGCCCACAGTATCAAAGCCAGAGATGGAAATGAGCTCTCTGTTCACACAGAGTCTGTTCATCTCTGGCTGTTACAAAGTCCCTTGCAGTGGGTTTTTTCTCCTTCTTTTTTTTTTCCTGTGTGCAGCCGCAAGTTGCATTTCATACACCCAAAATGCCTGGGCTTTCCCAGCATCTCCCGGATGGCTATTACACATTAAACTATAATCGCACCGTCAGGGAGTTTTCCTTCCTGATAGTCTGCCAACACGTTCCCTTTAAAAAAAAATGTATCTATTGAGGTTAGCAGCTTGGGCAGGAAATAATCCAGACAAATGCAGGCTGCCCCATCTTCGGGCCAATTAATCTGAAACAGATATCCAGTGAGAGGGTGATAGTGGAAATGCTGAATGAGATCTGTGGGGAGCGGACAGCAATTTAGCCAGGCTGTAAACTTGCAATTCAGATGCTGGCAGCAGCGCTCTGTGATTACGGGCTATGGAGAGGGCAGAGGAGGACGCTGCTGTAGTGGGCAAGGGACGATGTGTTTACAGGCAGCACCTACAATGCTGTGTGCTTCAGGCATCCCAGAGCTGGCTCCATATTGGCAAACTGCTAGTTGTTTCTAGAGGAAAAGGCCAGCAAAGCTATTAGGCTAGAATAGAGTTCTGGTGGAAATAACCTGTTGGTAAAGCACAGGAGAGAAGTCTGCGTTGCTCAGACCCTTGCCCAGGAAACAGTTTCCTGTGCATCACAGTACAGGCTAAAGGGCTTCCCCGCACAGGGGCTGGACCTTTGTAATGCGGAGAGCATCTGTGGAAATCTAGGAATGGCACTTTTTGGGCAGAAGCACTTGTAGAAAGCTGGGTGGCTGTCTGGATGGGGCTGTGTGGGCTGCAGCAGAGTCCATAGGTAGGGAAGTTGTGAGCTGTTCTTCTGTTCTGAAAACTCATCAGAGTCTGCTGCAACTGGCAGTTGCTGGCAACCTCCTGGCAGGATGATAGATTAAGAAAACATGAACTAACTTAAAACATGGCAAAGTGAAGAGGAAAAACCCTGTACTTCATTTTCTTTATTCCATCCATGAGGATTTGAGAATTTTTGGCTTAGAAAGAAATGAAAAATTGTTCTGAATGCTTCATTTTGACAATACTGAAATGAAACCTTTTGGCTGCCTGAAGAGTTGAATGGTGACTTTTTTTGTTTGTTTTTTTGTTTGTCTGTTTTGTTAGGGTTTTTTTTTTTGTGTTGTGTTTTCTTTTGTGGTTGGTTTTGTTTTTGTTTTTTACATGAACAGCTCTGCAGGCTGTGCTGAGCTCATGAAGATTTTGGTGCCATCAGATCTGAATCTATGTTGGAAAAAGCATTACCAGCTATATTCAGGTGCAGCATCAGTCTGTCACCAGTAGAAAAATGGGCAGGGGGGAGCATGGGATAGGGGAATGACTTTTGCCAAAAAGTGCCATGAAGTCTGTGATAAGATTAGTAGTAATCTGATGAACATTAACCAGTGGGGGAGGAATGTGTATAAGAAAAGTTTGATAGTGGGGGGCGGGAGGGAAAGGAATTTTAATTCATTCTCTCTCTCTTTCATTTGATTTGTAGTTATAATGCAAATAACACAATATAGATATAAACCCTCTCTCAGAAGCTCTTCTTTCATTCCTGACCCTATCTTAGAGAGAACCTCAAAGGAACAGAAAACCATAGACAAAAACATTCCTGAATGGGTAGCGTGCAATATTTTTAATATAGATTTTAGTCCTGCTAGTTGTGCTATTTGAGAATAAGCTAGATGTAGCAGGGAGGTCAGCAAGAGCTGTTGTTAATAGCCACTCTCTTTCAAGATGCATATAAAAAACCCCAAACACTTTCCCTTTATGAAATATGTAGCTGAAATGATAGGAGCTGCTATCCAAATTGCAAGTGGTACAAAAGGTGGGTCAGGTATTTGAGCTGTGGGAGGAGAGATGTGACCAAAGAAGAGAGCAACTGAGTGTAATACGCACAGGAGGCCAGCACAGAGTGAGGGAGGGAGCTTTATCATTTTGTGCAGAAAAGCCACAAAAATATCACAGAAGCAGATAAAGGAGGATGTAAGCAAACATCAAAGAAGAGCTTGTAGCACCACTTTAGAGACTTTTAGGGGAAATAAGCCTGAAATAGTGAATAGGAAATCTCTTCTTTGTTTTCCTTCTGCAGCTAAGAAACCAGGCTTTGCCATTGCTTGCATTCTCAGTCCTTCCCCCAAGGAGAGAGAGACATGTACCCTGTAAGGGGCTGGCTGGGTGCCCTGCTGCAGGACAGCCAGGCTGTGAGGGCACAGCAGCTGGGGGGTGCTGAGGGGCAGCCAGGGCACTTGTTTTCTCTCTAACCTCCTGTTCCCTAGTTGCTCAAAATGTTCATCTTTCAAGCAACAGTCACTATTCCAGCCTGGGTCTGTGCAGAAAGGTTGTTTTCTCTGGAAAATGGGAAGAAATGTGGTTTGACCAATTATTAGGAAGTTCTCAGCAACCTTTTGACCAAAACCTGGGAGAATGAAAGGCTGAACTTAGGCAGGGAAGTAACTTGTGCTAAGAGCTCCCTCAGCTTTTGCTTGCAAAGTTGACTTTCTTTTGAGCGCATTCTGATTGCTTTAAAGTCATGTACTGTGCATGCATGGTACTTTTTTGTGTGGCTAAGCTCTCAAAGTGAGCAGCTGAACAAGGTTTTGCAGTCTGCATGAGTGGCTGATTTCCCTCCACAGTGACAAGTCTGGTTAAATGTATCATGGGCTGTGCAAAATGTGAACGGAGCCCTTGTCTGACCCTCTGCAAAGCTTGGAGAGGGGCAGAAGACCCTGTACTGCAGCTTCTTGCTGCTTATTAGAGGCAAAGAGTATGCTTCTGAAATGGCTGGCAAGGCAACTGGGGAAAATGCCCTTCTACAGCCTAGACAGAACTTGATTTTCTTTAAAGAAAAACGTAAAGCAAGACTTCCCTTCCTCACAAACTAGGGAAAACTGTAGAGACAGACACCAAGGAGAATGGCTGCCTCCTCTGGGATGGGAGACGGGATTTCTAGCTGGGGCAGGCGTGGAGGTGCCGTAGGGTCCAAGTGATTTGCCTGAGCTGTGGTGTGCTTCTGGGCTGAAGCTGCACTCAAGCGCCTTGCTCTCATGCTGCTCATTCTCCCCACGCTGCCTCCTCTCACCCTACAAGGGTGCAGGGCCTGAGATGCCCCGTGTCTGTGCAAGTGCTGGTGTGTCAGCATCTGCCATGGGCATTGAGTCCATTCATTAGCCCCTAGAAGCCCCATGTGCTGCTGGCTTCCAGCCCCCACAGACAGCAGCTTTGTCAACGTGGCCATTGCCAGCCCCAAAAGCAAGGCAGGGAAGGGGCTTAAGCCCAGCACAGGGGCTTCTGGGTACAGCAAGGGTGGACAAGTCGAAATAGGAGGGTGGAAGTGAGGTGAAGAAACAAACTCATCCTGTTCTTGGGCAGTATGCACAGGCATGTGGAGAGGGAAAGTGGGTGTCCTCCTAGTGCCCCCCCCCAAGAACTAGGATAGGCTGCTTTACATTTTTCATGCCCAATAAGTCAGCAGAGAAATCCCTACCAGAGCCAGTCCTTTTGGACCCCTTGACCACTGCTTCTCTCCATAGCCTGCTGCTTCTTCCTCCCTCCCTCCATGGGAAGGGGACCAGCATCTTCAGAAGGCTGGGTAGGCCCTTGAGACACTCAGGAGCTCAGTCTGGGGTAGGGGTGGGGCTGTCGTGTGCTGCAATCCTGGTCTGGCTGGAGGACAGGACTGGTAACGGGAGCTGGCGATGCCGTGTCTGGCATCCCGTGGGATGGGAAGCTCGATCCAAACCAAAGGGGCCATTTAGCGTTGTGAATTATTGAGTGCTTTGCAATGCTGAGGAGCTGAGTGAGCCAGCTGTCGGGCAACCTGCACTCTGCTTTTAGAAGCACTGGCTGAGCGAGGGCCAAAACAAACCCCCAGCCCAGCAAAGCTGTGGAGCACAGCTTGGAGCCCCCCACAGCGAGGTGTGGACGTGGAGGCTGGCAGGAGGAGATACCGGGGATCTTGCTGGTGGTGGGCTGGGCGATGGGAGCAAGGGAGGTGGGGATGCGCTCTCCCTCTGGGCCTGGAGAGAGCATGCTGGGCAGTGAGCTGTGAGCCTGCTGCTGGTGCTTAATATTTATTAATGACTTGGAAAAGTGGGTGAAGCAGCGAAGCAGTAAGTTTTGCAGATGGCATGAAATTATTTAGGTTAGAGAAGGCTGTGCAGGCACCCAGTGGGACTTACCCAAGGTAGGCGAAGGGGCAGGTAAACCTCTCTGTCAACAAACACGGCGGAGAAGGCTGCCTCTGTGCTGCTGCCACTTCGCTGGCTTCTTAATTGACCGCAGCCACCTGGGTGATGGTGGGGGGAGGCTGGGTGTCACCACACACAGTTCAGTGGGAACATCTGCTCAGTCTGCAGCAGCCGTCTCAGAAGAGAACAAAATGGCTGGCTATATAAAGAACAGGACAAAAAAACCCCCACACGCTGAAAATACCACCTTTCTGCTGTCTAAGCAGAGCAGGTGAATTATGTGCTGGAGTCGTCCTCTTGTTACATGAGTAATATAGATGAAGAACGGGGAGCAAAAATGGACAAAGAAAATGATGGTTGCAGACAGACTGAAAATAGCAATTGCTTTGTTCCCACCTGTATGATAAAGGATTGTGGTGAGGTGTTTGAAAAATAGACAAATCAGTTTATCCTCCCAAGGAAGCCACAATCAGGGATGTCCGTTGACAATGATGGACAAAATGGCTAATGTGGGCAAAGAGATGGATTCTCTTAAGCCATGTATCATCAGCCTGGGAGATGGGATTGCACAAGATACATCGCGCATGCCAAGAGTCCTCCATGATTCAGGGTAGGACTGTACATGTAGGTGAATCACAAAGATGTTCATGTTCTATGTTGGGGTTAGGAGTCCGCTTGTCAAGCACCAGCGTGCAGCTCCTAAGAGTTGCCCTTGAGGCTCCCTGCAGCTTTTCCCTGTGGCATGTTATTGGCCACAGTGCAAAGGTGCTGCTGAGCTGGGAGGGCAGGTGAGTGCCTCCCCCCACCCCCCAGCAGCACAAGGCCAGCATGTGCGAGACATCACCACCTCTGACCTCTTCACAGAAGAGGACTGAGGTGGTGGGCTATGCCACCAACATAGCTGGAGGAAAGAGAGAAGATTAGGGTTTACATCAAGATGTCTGCAAATCTTTGCCTCTCCACCTACCTGCTGGATCCAGGACTGAGGTTCAGTCGTCTCCCTGCACAAGAGTGGCAGCAACTTTTTGCATGGTGCAGATGGCTGTGAGATAAACACGGCATACAAAAGGCAGGCCTTGGCAGCTAATGGAGTAAAAATGAGAGCTGGATATAGCTCATCTTGGAAACACATATAATTTGTAACACTGAAGAGGAACTGCTTCTCATCTAGGATCTTAAAGCAGTGGGACTGTAAACAGCGTTTGGTCCCTTGCACGGGCCTTTTCCACTCCTCCAGAGCAAGGCAAGGGGTGTCAGTGCTCATCACAGGTGCTCGTTGCATCGCTTCATAAAATTCTTCTAGGGTGGTTAAATCACTCAAGCAAGACAAGCCTTCGCCTCTGATACGGCAAGGAAATGTGACCTAGTTAAGCTGGTTTTGAGTGCGATGAAATGGAAGTGACTTGCGCTTGCTGGAATTTGACACCAGAAATAGGGCATTTGCTGCTCTCCTCGGCCAGTGGAGCCACCGAGCCCAAGGTTGGTGGGTGGGTGCACGAGGCAGCACCGTACCACAGCAAACCCATCCCAACCCTCCTCATGTGCGGCATCGTGGCCACCCCTGTGGGTGTCAGGGATCCCCAGCCCCTGCCATCCCCCCTCTATGCCTCACTTTCCTCCATGAAATCCAATTAAAGGGTGAAATGAATTTTGGAGTCACTGCTAGGGGCCAGGAACTGTCCGTGCACGGGTGGGGAAAAGAAGCCTGTCTGCTGGTGCAGGATCAGCAGAGAACTGGCTCTGGTCTCCTTTTAAGCCCAGCCCCACTGAAAAGCTGCTGCTGCAAGGGAGCTATAAACGTACCATGCAATAACGTTATCGTTGTGATGGATGCTGTAAAGCCTTTCAATGCCCTTTTTCCTCCTTCACTGTGGCCGTATACCTTGCAGCTCCCCTTACTGTAATATGCCGATTTCTTTTGTAACTCAAATCCTGCCCCCTTCTCTCTCCTCATCTCTTTTAATGGGCAGAATGCCTTCGTTTGCTGCCCGTTTCCTTCAGGAAAAAGAAATGCTCTACCATTTGAGGGGAAAAAAAGCCTTTCTCCTCTCCTCTTGCAGCTCCCAGGCAGGTTTATGCCTCTTCAATGCTGATTAGTGCCGAAGTGACCAAAAAGGAGCTCCAGTGCAGGCTGCTCAAGTGCCTGGAGCTCTTCTCTCAGAGAGGAACTGGTCTTGTGGGGACTGAAGGCTCCTCTGGAGGAGAATGAAACTTCTTAGTGCTGAAAGTCATTGGTTTTGGCATTTTCTTCCTCAGAAATAGTTTTCCTTTTGACAGTGATACGCTCAGGGCAGTCCATCTGAATCCACTGCTTATGTCTTGGACCCTCCAAGAGGCTGACATGAGAGCTTGGGAGAGCACAACAGTGATGTGACCTTGATTTGTCATTTTAGGAGTGCTAACGGCTGGGCTGGCTGATGCAATGGGTCCCTACCCAAAAGGATCTCCTCCATCCTCCTTCATTTCTCAGCAGCTTTCCTCCATGCCTTTCTCCCTTGTGCTTTCCCCCTGTGCTTCCTCAGGCTGTGGAGCTCACTGCTGCCAGGTAGGACAGAGGCCAGGAGTGCGAAGGAGTTTGCAAAGCAATTAGGTTCAGAGGAGAAAAGGTCCCTGAAGGCTATTAAAGTTGCAGATGCAGCCCCTGGCTCAAGGAGTCGCTACACCTTGGACTGCCAGAGTCGGGAAAGGTCCTCTGGGAAAAGTTGTGCTCTATGCCTGCCTTGGCTTTTCTGAGTTTTTTCCTTAAACGTCTGCTCCTGGCCACTGCCACAGACAGCGTGCCAAGCTGGATGCCCACCAGTCTGGCGAAGCGTGCTCATTCTTGTCCTGCTCTTCTGTAGTTTTCTGATTTTGTTCACCGTCCTCCTCCTGTGCTCCAGGATGACTACTTCTGCTTCCCACTCTGCTCTGGCCCTGTTCTTGCCTTATATGTTTTCAGTGTTCGGCCCTTGCTTGGCTTTGGCTGTGGGTGACTCATTCTCCATGCCTTGCCTCAGTCCCACCTCTTGGCTGTCTCTTGGACATCTGCTCTGTGCTGCTTCATTCAAATGTAGCCTGCCTGAAAACAAAGCCCTGCTCTGTCCCCTGACACAGCACCTTGACAACAAACACTTGCCTTCCCTGAAGAGCTGAGACTTCTCCAAGTGTACAATGGGCTCTCCAGTGGATAATATCAACAAGGCACTGGTACAGTCATCTCCTCGTATCCCCAGCCTAAGGTAACTTTATCTTGCAATCAGCCTGGAGTCACAAGAGCAGTAGAGAGATGGAGCATCACCAACTCCCACTGTGTTCATCAGGTTGTCCTTGGGTACTTAGTTAAGGAGATTTTTGAGTCCCATTGCGTGCAAGGGGTATACACAGCCAGCTACCTGCTTGCACTGCTGCCCTGTGGCTCCCTCCCTGTCCCTGCACCCATGTCCTGAAAGTGCCTTGCTCAGCACACCTTGCCTGCCTCTCTTCATTGCCACCCTGTGGCACAGCGGAACAACTTCTCTGATGAATTCCCTTTTCATGGGAGGAGAGGGAGGGAGAGAGCTGCTTTGTTCTACCCAAGGCTCTGCTGAGAAGAAGGGATGCCCATTCCCTGTTTGTTTCACAGACTGGGTCTCCTCGAGATCCCAGTTCCTCAGGGGCACTGAGCACAGGGAGCTCACTGCGGGAGGGTGCATTTGTACCTGAAAAGATGGAGTAAGAGTATAATTTCTTTTAGTCTTACTTTGAAGTTTTCTTCCATGTGGGTTTTGGAGTAAGATGTAACTCATCAGCAAGGGTATAAAATCTAACAAAAGTAGAAGGTTGAGTTTCAGGCCAGTATCATCAGCCTAGACAAAACTTGATGAATGTGTTTTTCTTTCTTCCCCCCCCCCCTCCTTAAATGAATTCAGACCAGACCAATGTTTCCATCTTGGTGAGAGATTTCTGAGGTTCTGACTCCATGGAAAGTTTGACTGGTGTGGGTGTGTGGCCAATTTTTGAAGACGGCATTTGTTGAACATTTGCTCAGTGCTTGGAATATAAAGCTGAACTAAACATATATATATTCAGTTGCTGTGCTAAGAGTAAAGAGGACTCTGCTGCTGTGAACCCAAACCAACTGGCCAAATTAAGTCTAAAGATATGCACTTAAGAAACTCCCGTGCAGGTTTGCCATTGCATAACATCTGTGCTGCGAAGAGACAAACCCCGGGTGCACTTCCAAGTGAAGATTTCTGCAGCTTCTTAATGTCAGTAATAATAATAAGTCCTTTTATAGGTGGCTTTCACCTTGAACCATACCCAAATGCTTTGTAGATCTGTGTGTGTATATGATCGTTTGCCCAGTGATGAAGGGGAGGCTCTGGGGTGAGATGTAGCAGCCATTCTGTGTTATCTACAGTGCCCTTGGGCTCCTTCTCCTCCTTTCAGAGCTCTGCAGTGCACACAGTGTTGTTAACTCTCTAACCTCCTCCTCCAACTTCCTTCCCCTGCATTTCTTTAGGCTTTCTACATATCTCTTCTTGCATCCCTTGCTCCCACTCTCACCCTTCTGTGCTGCATTTCTCTTGCTTGGACAGCCCTCCCTGCTCTCGCCTGAGCACGAACCATTCCTCTTCCTTGGCAAAACTGTCCTCCTGAAGCACTCCCCCATTCCTTCCTCTCCTCCAGGCTCCTCCACGCTTGAACTCTTAACTTTCAGTTGAATTTGCATGCCATGCCTGTTTGAGCTTGCATGCCGCCTGGGACAGCAGAGATGTTTTATCTGCAGTGACAAATTGCTGCGTAAAGTTACAGTACTACATGAAAAGAACAACCACGTTAACAATATTGCAGCCTGATAGCCATGATATGCCAGGGAGAAGGTTAAAGAAAACAAAGGTCAGTGCTGATATAGTAAGGTCTGAAAGCAAAGAAACATACTTAAAAGGTTTCCTTATCTGATGCTTTGCGTCTAGATGCTTTCTGAGATCATGAGCCTTCTCCATGCCTTTGTCCCAAGCTTCATTTCTTGCTCTTCAACACAGAGAGTCATTTATGATGTGCTTGTGTAGCACCTTGTACTGCAGGAGTGAGGTCTTTATGTTGGGTAATGAGTGATCTCCCTTTGCCCTGGGCAGGAATAGAGCTGATTTCAGTGTGACAGGCATCTCAGAGCCTTTGGTCTATTCCCCCATAGACATGGTGGATAGTCTGACTCATGTGGCATGCGTCCATTAGAAACAGGCTTAGGATTGTCCTCACTAATTTCCACAACAAAACAGGCCAGAAAGTAGCTGGGGACAGTACCAGGCCCTGGCTGTGAGTTCTTCTAGTCAGCAAAACCAAGAAAAACGGATAACTTTGGCAGCTCCGAGACAACTGAATACCATTGGTGCGAAACCTTAGGTTGTTGAGTGAGATAGACACATGAGGATGATGGAAAATGGGGCTGAAAGGGACCTTCTGTGTGATATTGACAGATTCCCTGCTGTTTGGGGTAGCCACAGTATCTGTAAAGAACTGCCCCACCTCTGCACTAAAACCAGTAGAGATTTTTTGTCCTAATAAAACCTCTTAGAAGTCAATCCCAGAAATGCACTTCTTGGACAGTCAGGACCTTCTTCGAATTTCCAGCTGAAATGTATTCCTGGCAAAAAATTTATAGGCACTTGGTTTTGTGCCAGCACTGCCCTTTCACTCAAATATCTCTTCTCTCTTCCTGGTACTTCCCTCCAGGGTATTTGTAAGCAACAAATCTATCTCTTCCCAGCCTGCATTTTGCTAGACTCAAGAAACCAAGCTCATTTAGTCTCTTCTTGTAGAAGAAAGCTTTCTCTTCCCTTGGTCATTGTAAGAGAGAAAGGCACAGAAAAGGCAATTTTAAATTAATTCATCTTTTAAATGGACATACAATGTTCTGTACTCCTGCGATGGCATTAAAATTTTGCTGGTTCTATTAGAAATCCCTCATCTGACATGTCTTAGGTTCGCATCTGTCTTTCTCACATCTGCATGCTGTTGCCAGCTTACAGACATTTGATCAGCTAGTGTGCTCAGGTCTTTCTCCTCCTCTGTCACTTCCAGATGATGAGCTCCCAGCTGGTAGCAGAAATTCTCATTATTACTCCCTCAGGGCACGACCTCGCATTTTGTACTATTAAATTTGATTCCATCTCTATTGCTTCTGTCCCTTTTTCGTAGGAAAACTGCTCTGATTAGTCACTGTATAATGCCTTAGAGACCTAAAGACATATTCACTATATTTTTATTTTTAGAAACTGTTTGCTGCTTCAGTATTTTCATTCAGTGAATGATGCTGATGTCTCTCTGTATTACCACATCTTTCTAACAGAAACTCCAGGCTGATGTGGAGAAGGGCAGGGGAAAATTGCCTCACAGATGAAATATATGGCAAGAACAGGTATATTTCCAAACCATTTCAAGGAAATAATTCTTTAAGTTATTTGTCACTCTACTGCACAAAATGATCGGACATGCTGTCCAATCAACAGCAAACCAGAAACGTACGGGTATGAAAATGTCCTGTTTTGCCTAAGTATTTTTTCCAAAGTGATCTACTGTTGTTGTGAGTGAATTTACTGCACCTCGCTGCCGCGACGCAGCTCTTGTCTACAGAGCTGTCACAGTGATGTCTCCCAGCACTTTGGGGTTTAACCATTAAAACTATTTTTATGATGTTCAAAATACTTCAGAAACAACTGCCTTTATTACTTAATAGCTGTGCTTAATTACTGTGGCAGTGGACAGCTTATGAAGATCTGCAATGGTGATGAAAATTCATTTATTCTAACCTCATTCTCAATTACAAGTAGTGCTATGTGGAGATTTAACCAGAGAGGGTCTGATGTAATTCAAAACAACTCCCTTGTCCTTAAAATGCTGTAGCAGCTCTGAAGAGTGTCTGACACTGCTGGTGCTTTGTTAAGGAGACATCTCTGTGTGCTAAAGAAAATTGCCACTACAAGAGCTATTTTATGGAAAAATGAATTTCAGAAAACAGCTGGGGAGAGGTGCGCACAACAATACTGCAGAATTTTATTTCTCACGTCTAAGCTGTGTGGTATACGTTTGTGAGGTGTTTCACAGGGCTGTGAGCTCTTTACTGGTTTTGTAGGTGTTGGAACAGCACCTGCAGCAATGGCACTTTCTGCCCTGAGGGGACCTCTGCAAAGTCCATCTCTGCAGATGCGTATCAGGTTACCTTGGCTGCTTGTAAACCAGAAAAGGCTGATGCATGTAGGGAGCTGTAGTACTTAGATGGCATTAAAATCAAAGGTGGTTTCTATTTGTTCTCACTTATGCACATCCCAGAGGCATGTGACAATTTGTCATCGTGGTCTTCAGATGGACCGAATTCCCTTCTCATGAACGAACCAGATTTGCTTCCCACACTGTGTTCTGCAGATGCCCTGAGGATCCCCTCTGTGTTGAGATGCTGTGGGTAAGGGGTGTCTGAGGGGAGAATGCTTGCTGTGTGTGCCTGTGAGACAGGCTTTAGTGACACCTCGACTCCTTGTTCAGTGTCAGAGGGGCGGGATGTCTGTGCACACTTCCAAGCTGTGCATCATGGATTTTTGCTGGCAAAGACTGTATTTCCTGCCTCATCCAGACATGCTAATGAGGCATCCATGACATCTGACAGGGCCTACCTGTGGAGATGTGAAAGAAAATAGCAGAGGGAGAGGGAAGGCAAAGCATCATTTTGGAAGAGGGAGAACTTCTGAAACATTAATCTGGTGAATAACTCCCTGCCAACAGAATTTCACTAAACCACTGATCTGAATCATGTCGCAGATGGCATTGTCATTTCAATGTGTTAGCAAAACATGGGGCTCAACCTTCAGTGGCCATGCATTGCTATTTCTGATCCAGCACAACAACATGCCTGTAAAATACAGAGGCTTGTAATCACTGCAGCTCAGGAAAAAAAAAAACGATGACCCAACAACAAAAAACCAGCCACTCAACCTGTGTGAGATCTGAATGGCTGGCTTGCAGAAGGAGAATTGCCCATTTTGCTCAGTGCAGCATTAAAGTTGGGCTCATAGGATAAAGAGTGCCACATGCTCTGATAGATTGTGAGATCTGCTTTGATGCCTTTTTATAAGTGTAAAATCCTGACTGGCATTTCTGAGTGGAAGGTGAAAGTCCTAGGCTTCATAAAGTAGGACCGGTCATGACACACAGGGAAGGAGGAAGAGATTGCATGCCAGCCAGGAGAGCCTCCTTTTATGTTTTATCATGGCTGCAGTATGAATTTAGGCTTGAAACATTGTTTTAAATACTAAAAGCAGTGTGACCTAATGCTAGGATGGATAAGTAGCTGTGATCTTGGGCATGTGATCTCTGGTACAAGAAGTTATATCGCTGTTATCTGAGCCTAAGGTTGGCATCTGAATTTAGGTGCCCATCTGGCTGTGTGTCAGCTTCTCAGTAAGGAGAGGTTAGTAGTCCCTGTCACCCAACACCTGGTTTCCCTGCAGGAGGACACACTGGCTCCAGGTGAGAGCCGTGGTTGCTCTAAGTGGGCGCTCATTTGCATGGCCAAGACCCTGAGGAGGGTCACGGGACTCATCTGAGTCCCTCTCTAGGCAGCTCTAGAATAGGAGCACCAATTCCAGCAGCCTGGCATCTGTCAGCCTCATCTTAGTTGGAGTTTCACAGGAAGCAGAGCTGAGATTTCTACCACCCTGGTTTCCCAAGGAGGCACAGGCCTCCCAAGGACACTAGTACCTGTCTTGTAGTCTTTGCCCTGGCACCTGCTCCAGAGCTACCACTGAGAGGTCTTTACAAAAGAAGGCCAGTTTCTGTTAGATGTCTTCTGCACTCACCCCCTGGCACAATGATGTTACAAGAATAATGCTAAGGATTGCAAAAGCAAGCCCTCCACAAGCGAGAAGGCAATGAAAGAGAGCCAGAATAATGGTTGCCTTGTGCAATCTTATTTTGGGCTCCATGAGTGTCTAACTCGCCTGCTGTTTGAGTCCCTGGAGTCCAGCCTCTCTCAGCACACACCCTACAGCTGCAGAGTGGCTGAACAGCAAAACACGAGGACGGAGGAGGCTGTTACCAGTTGACTTATGCTGCTTTTGTTGGAGAAGCTGGAAGGTGTGTAGCAGTTGAAGTGAAGGCTGAAGGAAGACGCTGTCTCACTGGCAAGACACCAGAGTGTGGTCCCAGAGAGCTGGACTTTCTCCCTGCCTATGCTGCTGAGTACCTGTGGGCTATTACAGACATCACGTCAACCAGGCTTTTGCAGGTATTCACTGCTTCTGTGTGCTCTTGTTGCCCAGTGCTCACCTTGAAATCCTAGAGGTGCTGATCTCTGCAGCAACAGAGATCAGTGAGAGTCCTGCTCTGAACCTATGCACACTATGATAATGTGCTGGTCCCTGGGTAGGCAGACCCTAGGCAGCTTGAAGAGGGCATCAAAAATGACTGCCTCTTCCCATCAGGTGGTGAGCTGATGATAATAAATGCAGGAGTTGCTGTAAGCACTCCAGAATTATAATGGTGTTGTAGAAGAACCTAAGAGGAAATTAATAGGTCCAGGGTAACCAGATTTGAATAGCATGTAGTGCAAAAGGCTGAGGAATCCATCAGCCCGAGGCAAGACCTCTCACAGAAGATGTCAGCCCAACCAGTTAGAGTCAGGCAGCGTTAGAAGAAACCGAATATAATGCCAACCTGCATAATAGATACTGCTACAGCCTATCACAGTAATGAGATTTCATAAAGAAAAGCCCATCTCGGTGGCTTCCAGAAGGATTTTCTTTAGCAGACAGCTGGGTACCTGGGCTGATTAAACACAGATACAAGTTTGAGCAACTGGAACAACCTATCATGTTTTAGTGTACCCACACCATTCTATCTAAAAAAGATGCAGCAAACACATCTAGTCCATTTTCAGCTTGTCTCTGAATGTATACACACTGTGAGATAACTAACCATTTAGTCCCTGTAATGAACATAGTACAGGACCCATTAGCAGTCCTTCCAAGGGAATGAGTGCCCTGCTCAGTCCCCAGAGGTGGAAATAAAATTTGGCAGCATCTGCCATGAGACAGCAAGAGGCAGGATGTTATAGATTTGCTGTCACCCCATCCCACAGGCTCCTGAAGAAAAGTAGGACAATGATATTTCCCCTTGGTTGGAAGACAGGAGCTGCCACGGTGCTTCCTCTGTACCGGAGGAGGACCCGAAATCAGGACTCGACCATGAGTCTCTCTGATCCTGGCTTTGTACACGGTACAGCTGCGACGCTTCATGACTGGCCAGAGCTGCAGGCACAGCCACATCCCTCCCAGCAATACACTGGTGAGGTTCTTATACCTTTTTCTGGTTTGAAAATCAGCTGCTGCCAGTCTCAGTTAAGGCACTGCCAGCTGGGGTTGGGGCTATGCTTTTGATTTTGATCTGCAATTGCCTGGTGACTTGTCAAAAGCGGTCAGAGTCATCAGGGAAAAAGCTGGAGTGAAACTTTGCAGACACTGGACTTGTAGACCCGAAGCTCCTCAGAGCTTGTTTCCCTCCACAGGCAGATTTTGTTTGACTTTCAGAGGGATCTGAGTCCCAGTTCCCTTCCCCAGGACCCTGCTGCCTCCCTGACAAATGATGTCACATCTCAGCAAAAGAGTGGCTTCTAGCACCGAGCTTTTTGAAATGTCCTACTTTACAGCCAGGGCTCAAGCAACAGTGAGACAACCTAGTGAAAAGAAGGGGATAGTACAATTAAGTGAAGAGCTGCCAGAGGCAGGGAAGGTGTAGACTTCTCCCCCTGTGAATCTTTGTAAAGCTGGGACTGTGGTAAGACCATGGTTCCCTAAATCAACCAACACCTGGAAGCCACTGTCAGGCTCACAGCACAGGCAAAATGAATGTTTCTATTACTGATATTTTCATCACCAGTCCTAGTAACCATGCAATGATAGAAAAATGCATCATCCGAGGAACAGTGTCCACCTTCCATTTCCACACAATATGGCTTTAATTACGCTCAAAGTATCTAATAACAAATTGGAGCCTAGTCAGGGTGCTTTCAAGTCAACAAAAAGATTCCTGTTGACTTGGATGGGCATTGGCTGAGGACCACAAGCTTCAGGAGGAAGCCTGAATCGCTATGATTCCATAGAAGACTCTACTAAGGGGTGGCTTTGCCTCCATGGGAAAATAATTGGTGTTGGAGCCAGAAGAACTAAGAGCCCATGGCTGCCAAAATCAGGAGCACAGGTTTATGAAAACCCCAATGCTGTGTTTTTCCCATTCACTTCTGATATTTAGAGGAATTCCATGCTGGTCCACAACTCTCATTGGATAATCACACACCATCCTGTTGCATTCCTAGGGAGTCTCCCTTCTAGGACTACTATTTTCCTAGTTGTAAAATGGGATCAGGTCATGAACTCAAGCACCAGCTCAGAATCTTGCCTCTTTTTTTTTTTTTTTTTTCCCTTTACCTACAAGAAATGGCAATCCACAGTAATTTTAAAAACTGGCAAAGCTATCAAAGCAGATTCAATTAGGCTTTTTCCACCCCTTGCACATGCCTGAACTAAAGCTTCTGTTATTGGAGTTTAGCTGACAATGCTTTTGTGCAAGAAAGGAAAGGCTCCAGTTAGTTTTTCTATAACTGAAGCCATATGGAATTGAAACTTGTTGAATCAATAACGAAACATGTCCGTGTCACAGAGCAGTTTTGATTCCAAGACACACAATGAACTGTTTCCAAAGTCACGTTGCTGATTATGACTAAATTTTTTTAAAATCAACAAATAATTTAGGGACTCAGCTGCTTAGGAGGATATGGTCTAGTTGGTTGCCTGAGAAAGTTTAAAAAAGTTTTTCAAGCCAGCCTGAAGTTTTCTGTTGGCTCACTTTCATAACACGTTTAACTACACTGGATTTAACAAGGCTGGCAAATGCTTGCCGACCACTTAGGCAAGTTGCTTAAGACGTGTCAAGAGATATGAAGAATAAAAACTATTTCAACCTCCTAATTTCCCATCCATCCTTCCCAACACACGCACAGTAGCTGCACTGAGAAGCAGGTGAGTTGCTAATCCAGATTAAGTTGTCTTTAGAGGAGCTACTGCAATTAATCCACCCAATAACCCCTAAATAAAGAACTATTTCCGTGACATATCAGTGTTTCCAAATTTGAAAAGGACTTGACAAATGCCTAATTGAACTTGCACAGCAAGTGAAATGTGGGGAGTGTGAGGCCTCCAGAAGAGGGCATGGAATATTTGGGGGGGTAAATAACTTATTTGCTCAACGGTAGCTCTTATTTTATTTAGGTGCTCGGCAGTGAAGGAAGAGATTGGAGGACATCAGATGCGCTTCAGCAAAGCTTGCTGGTGACTAGAAGTTTCTTCACTTTCATGTAGCATGCCTGTAGCCACCTGCAGTCCGTCTATATTACAATATGAGGTATTCCCCCTCATTCTGGTTCTTAGCCTCAGTGTCACATGGCCTTGTAATGTGAATGTAAAGTAGCATTTTGTGAAACTCAAAAAGCCTTAGTAATTCCTTTCAAAAAGCTGAGCTTTTCTGAATTTCCTTTCTTGGTAGCGCTGGGCTAGGTCTGCCCCGAGAACACGACATTTCATCATCTCTTGGTTCCTCCTGGCCCCAGGTATAAGGTAAGCATAAGACACCGGTGCTTTCTGAGCAGGAGGAGCCCTGCTCTGTGCTGCACAGTGGTGGGCTCCAGGCTGTAGCTCGGGTTTCCTCCTCGGGGACTCTGGGAGCAGATGCCTGGAGCTCTATTTTTCCCAGGTTTTCTTTCTTTCCTCTCTGATTCTGTGTTGAGTAATTAAGGACTGAAAGGTTGCCTTAAGTGCAGCCTTGGGAATTGTGTTTTACTGCAGACAGTGTTCCCTGTTATCAGTTATTGTATTATAATAGGGCCTAAAAATCCAATGCACGTACGATCCTTTCTCAGAAAGATTTAGTATCAGAACACATTAACCATGAAGGCAGATAAGAAGATACCTGTGATTATGGTTCGCTATGGTACTGTAAATGGAGGTACCGCGAGCCAGCGTGTGCTGGAAAGAGGCAGGCGCTGATGGCAGATCGCTCAATTCCCAGTTCTGTGCCTCCTGAGCAAAATTTGAGTCCTGTAGCAGGGGAATGGAAACGCCACAGGGGACAAAATCATTACTAACCAAAATAGCTGACATCATCTGCGGTTCTTATGGGAACCTGCCTGTTGGTAGGGGTATATATCAATTTCCTGGTGTGGATTTGCCATAGTAATTTATCACTCTGGCAAAATAAAAACCCCAACAAAACCCAAACAGATGAAGTGAAAAAACAAAAGAGTACAATGTCTCATAATAAGCTCTCTCTGTTGTGGCAGCAGCTGCAGTTTCTCCTCTCAGATTTCTTGTCTGTTATTACTCAGAAAGAATCAGCAGCTGCTTAGGATATATTCCAGAAAGATTCATTAAGAAGTTCCTGGTTGTTTTTCACATACTAATCTGACAGAAGTAACATCTTCAAGGAAGGGACTGGCTCTCCTCTTTTTCATCTACTCCTCAAAAATTAGTGGCTTCTGATAACATGGTTATCTAAAAGGAAACCAACAGCAGGAAGAATCCAGAAATAATAGGTCCAGGTGATTGGAGACAAGTATGTATTTTATGTCTCAGATGGGATGTGGGAATTGCTTAGGTTATTTTAATGACTGAGTTTGCATCTCTTTAAAAATTTCTGCTCAACGAAACCGCTTTCCAAGTGGGTGTATCTGGAGGCAACACCCATAAGAGGGATCATTTGGAAGAGCAGCGTTTGGAACAGCAGCCTCCTCTAAAAGTAGCATACCTTCAGGACATATTGACTGGAGTTATTTCAGTGCTGTTATTGTGCTCTGTGCTTTAGGGGTGGAGCGTGCTACCATCAGGAAAGCTTTCATGGTGGAGATCCATGGTATGGTCCAGATCAGTGACTCTAAACGGGCACTCTTACTGCTAAACTTCACTATTCTTTCTTGAGTGTCTCCTTTTAGCTGGGATGCCTGCTCGACAGAAGTATTTCTCTCCATAATGAGGATGCCTAATGAGAGTCTGAGCTGATGCCTGCATCAGGAAGCTTGCAACTGGTGGCTGTTAAACAGGTCAGGGGGGTAGAGATGAGCAACCTGCCAAGGCTCAGAGTTCCCCCAGACCATTGCTGGAAACTGTCACCCTGAACCTTTCCCCTGCCATTGGCCCTGGGTTGTAAAACGAATCACATTCCCGTTTCCAGGTCTCTGGTGCATGAGGACACAATTCAGACAACATCTTTTGAATTATGTTTGCCCATCATTCAAAATCAAAGCCTGTTTGCCCTTCCCCTGTCCTTCTGTGTCCCAGGCAGCCCTGCTTTGGGGCGCGCTCCAGACAAAATCCAAAGCTCTTGTTGGCATCCAGAAGTGGAGACATGGGTCTTCCCAGAGCCAATATGGAGCCTCCAAAGCTCTCAAGACCATGAATCTTCCTGCAGGGAGAATTAAATGCAAAAGTAGCTGCTTCTGCTCTCACTAGCGGGTGGGGGAAAAAAATTAAACCTGGGTAAAAATATTTGGATCTGTGATGTCCAGTGCTGCAAAACACTGTCCACTGATGTATACAAGCTCTCAGGAATGTGGAAGAGATAATTGGAGGTTAATAGAGCTTTTACTGCTGGCTGCCTGGCCAATTATTTCTATGGAAAAATCCTGTCTCTTTCCCTTTATTGGAGTGAGTTCATGTTCATCTATATAAAAGAAAGCTGTATTCTGAGAACACATACGCATTTGCATACGGATCGTGTTCTCTTGCAAATTATTTGAATAAAAATAAAAGAAGAATGAAAACAGGAGTTTTCACTCAAGGGAAAAGTTAATGAACTCACTTCTCTTTCTTTCACTCCCTGATTAAATATTATGTTACCATTTTATCTTTGTGCATGAAGAGTAAAGCCCTATTCTGTATTTTGCCAGCTTCATTCATGAAGCTTTGTATTATTTTTACTGCAATAAAAAATTAAAAATTACTCTCCACATGAGAAGCAGGATGGAGAAGAGCAGTAATTCCCTGCAGTAGGGAGGAAGGAGAAAGTGAAAGACGAGACATCCTCTTTTGTTTGTTTGAATAGGCATGAGATGTGCTCCAACATGTGCTGATGGGATCAGACGGAGAAGATTGGCTACAGAAGCTCGACGAGAAATGCAAAAGGCATTAACTGCTTTGTAAGGTATTGGTGAGACCCTCCTTTCTGAAGAGTGATTTTTCTTTAATGCTCATTGTTTTAGAGAGTCCGTGGGCTCAGTAGCAGATTGTGCTAATGTTTTAAAGTTGACTGCTTGATCATTCTAATTTGGATCCTGTGGATTTTCAGCTAAGTGGATTTCAGTGGATTTTTGGTTAGACCAGCTGAGCACTGATGGACTTCTCATACAGGTCAGGTAGTTTGGTTGAGCTGGTGTTACTCACATGGGGCACTACCTTCTTTTTGGTGGCAGCAGCAGAGCTGGCAACATTGAGATAAATAAATCCAGATTTGTACGCCAGAAGATGATTCCAGAATTGGCTTGGCATTTTATTAACATATCAGAAGGCTATTGCCCTGAATTTGTCAGCCTCCAGACACATGAAATTCGCAAGAAGCCCCTATCTGAGAGAGCACCAAAAAATTAACTCTATATGAAAGCAACTTCATGGGGAGTGCCCATCACCTGCTAAATATGTCTGTCTTTCAAATGTTCTTGAGAATGAACATTGTTGCTTTTAATCTAGAAACGGATGTAGGGTTTTATAGAGGCTTAGTAACTGAATGGCTTGCATTCCTGTTCGATTGGCTGTTGAGATGTAAGCAGAGGCAACATGGAATCACAGAAGAATTATCTATGTGCAAATCTTGTAAAACACAGTGTTTTCAGTGGGAAAAAAATGTAAATTCCACATAAGTGCGAATGAAAAACAAGCAAACATGAGAATGGGGAAAGATTTAACATTTAGAAGTGGACTTCTCCATCCAGGGATTTAATCTGTGCTGCTGTTGCTGGCCCATTGCTCTAGGTAGTAGGAGCAAGGCTTCTATCTGCCAGTCAATCATTTTCTTTTTGATAATTACTCACATTGCTGTAGAAACGGAAATTATCTCTATTTTCTCACTTCCCAATTGAAAACTGTAATTGCAGCTGCTCCCTCCTCCTTGTTTGGAAGTTTTACATGCAGAGAGTCATCAGCCAGGCTTGCCTTAAATCAAATCTTCCCATGCAGCCTGGGTTATAATCTAGCAAGCACAGCAGCTGCCTAGTCTCAGCAAGGAGAAAAGCAACACATTTCTCCAGCCACTGATTAGGAAATTCCTACTAAAAGAAAGGGACTATGCCTTGTCTGATGCTTTTATAAAAATGTAAAGGAGTGAGTTTCCTGAGGGCTTTCACAGATATTACTAATCATCTTAAATTGAAACAGGGCTTCCAAAACCAGCATGTAAATCCCCGTAACACACCTTCAATTTCTGTCTCCAAGGCTACCCAGCTGCCCTGATCCTCCGTGACAAGCTCTGGAAATGCCATGGTACTTCCTTTCGCACTAGTCCTTCCCTGCTCTTCAATCCCCCTTGCTCTTGGGTTGTCTTGCTCGCATGAGACATCACTCCACAGCACTGCTGCTGTGGTGGTGGGTGAAGAGCTGTTCTGAAAGCCCATTGGAAGTTTGAGAGGTGGGGAATGCATAGGCTCTCATCCTTTCCACCAACAGAGAAATGCCGATTTCCTTGTAGATACAAGAAAATAATCAGAGCCTTTGTGCAGACTTGCCCAATTTTGCTCCCTCCTCTGTGCAAGGGCTGATTTGGAGGACTCTTTAATGTTAATAGTATTTATTTATGCTGGTCTTAACAAACCTCCTTATTCTGCTATAAGATATGCACTTCATGAATAATAGCAACTACTCCCCAGTCACAGATGTGTATTTTGAGGGACACAATATACTTAACTTTATTGAACCTTTTTGCAGTGACTTTATATGCAGACACTGCTTTCCCAAAGAAAGCCAAAATCTGCCCTCTTCTGAAGTCTCTTGGGTCTAAATTAGTGAGACTTTTATATATCGTGATTTGAATCTGAATGTGCTTCCTTGCTTGCAGTCCCTGTGGTCACAGATCAGGCAAGGAGACTTTGTGCTATAGTTTACTTTGTGATATTTTTTTCATCTGTCCTGATGAACCACGTGATCAGCAGGCACTTTCCCTGTGTTGCTGATAAAGGAGCACCTTCTAAAAGCGAACATCCTCAAGGATACAAGGTTTGCAAAGGCATGAATGTATGGAGCAGTGTGCTAGCAGACAACGGGAGCCTCCAGCTGATGGCTCATCTTAAGGTCTGGGAAGACATACAGCTTCTCTAAGAAGTTAGCATCTCAGTTGCTTCCCTGACGGTTATCCAAGACTCACAGAAGAAGTGCTGGATGAGCTTATAGGCCTTTTGTACTGCAGATACCCCCCAAAACACTGCAGGGTCAAGAGCAAAGTGATGAACTAGAATCAATGAGGCCTTATGTAGACACTCAGGAATAACAAGCCAACAAGTGGATTTGCAGGCAGTCTGTAACAGCTTGTTATCCAATGTCCCCTGGGCACAAACACTGAGACATCTGCAGGTTGTGACCCCTTTTTTTTTTTTTTTTTTTTTTTCCCCTCTGCTGGCTCAATAACTAGTTAGCTGGTCATCTGACATGAAAACAAAAAGAAGAAAGAAGATGGCAAATTGCAATAGGCAGGAGATGCTGGACTATTAAGATGCCAAAAGGACTGAAAATGAAAGAAGTACACAGGCTGCTATTCTCTCCTTCAGTATTTGTGCATCAAGCTCTTGGAGTTTGTTTCTGGAACTCCGTTAAAAGCAAAGGTTTCTGTTTGCCAGTTGTCATTGAACTTTTAATGTTGGTTTTATTTTGCATGTATTTTGCATCTCTAATCTCTTTGCTTGGCACTGTGAGTACAAAATGAACCTGAAAAACACACACTGAGACATCACTGACTTTCCCTGATTTTTGTCTGAGAACACAAAGCTCTCTTCATATCATCTCCTGCAGTTCCATTGCTGGTGGGGGGAAACACCCCAAGGAGACTGACTTCTAGATCGTCCTTTGGCGTGAGATCTCTGCTCCTTGGGATGCAATGACTGCACTAGATTATATCATGCCTCTTTCTGGTTTCCAGGCACTTGTTGTTAAAGAGTGTGCCCAGATTGTCAGACAGGGTCATGTTCACCAGCCCCAGCCTAATCTCTTAATTAACTCCTGTTAATATAAATGTACTCAAAAAAAAAAATATCTTTTATCTGCAGTGTTCAGGAAATTAGAAGCCTTCTCTTGAAGAGACAGCGTATTTCTTCTTTCATGGTCCAGTATAGTGACAACACTGTCTTGCTGCATAGGAAGGATTTACCACATCCTATGGTGCACACTTCTCATCCCTGGATTATAGATTATTTTAAATCAACTCAGGATAATAGGTGACAGCTCAGTGTATATTATGTGTAGCATTTCAGTCTTGCATAGGCAGAGACCTCCCGATTTCTTGTTTCTGTAATTTCCGTGTCTCAGAATAGCCTAAAGTCAATTTTTGGCTATGTACCTTGTGTCGTAGAAGGCAACAATATGTGAGGTTCTGGGACCTGTCAGAGAAACGCACTGCTACTGCTTCTGATTTAATCTGATTTATCCTCATTGCTTTGGATGTCCTACTCATTGCAATCAAAGTCGGAAAAGGATTTGAGCCTGTTCCTGATGTGGGAAGACAGCAGTCCCACAGGTAAAAACTCAAAGAAGAGCTAAACTCAGATTGACCTTAGAGAAAAAAAGCAAGATCCCAAAATGGAGTGTAACTGGACTGTATCAAGAGAGTGAATTTGGAGCAGAGCAAGAATTGTGCCTGATCATGTTATAAGCAGAGACTCTTCCCTTCCTCGTGACTTCAATTTTGCCTAAGAGAATCCATATAAAAACAAACAAATGCCAACAGAAATGTTTCTATTGTTTTCCTTCTCCATTTCTAATGAAAACTGTTCCTTTAAAAAAGAGCAATATCCTCCCCTATGATTTTTGCAGTCACAACAAAGAAAGAGAGAAAACCTGAAAGCAAAATTGACTCGTTTTGATTTTTCGTAGTTCAAGAGAGGAAACATGCCAGTGGGAAAGAGAACAAAAATCATGCCGAGTAAATCTGGATTTTAAACTGACTCTAATGATCAGCAGCAATCATACAAATATTTTTTCTGGTTTTATGGTTTATTTGTGTTTAATCTGACAGCATATCTTTAATTTGATATTCAGGCTTCTTTACATAAAAACATGTATCTTTTAGATCGGTTCTGTAATTGTTCACTTCTGTAAGGGTTCAGACAGCAAGTTTTTGAGGAATAATTTTGCCATACACTGCCTTAGCATGTACTTCCTGTTCACTAATTCTTTCGTTGCTGATGCTCAATTTGGTACTAGAGATCAAATCCTGCTTGCACTGAAGTTGACAAGAATGTGTCCACTAGTTGGACGGGGCGTTGCTTTCACTCTTACTGTTCATGCCATAGTGGGAGCTGCCATAACATCTAACGCCAAATCTTTAATAACGTATCTACTGCTTTGGAGAGCAGCCCCTCATATTGGATAGTAAGCAGTGGAAGGACAACAGCCCTGCAAAAGAGAGGCATGAAGTAGGAGGATGTCCCATTTATTGCATAACAGGTTGGATAACTTTTGCGTGGGGTTTGCTCGTGTGGCATCAATAACATGGATATGCAACCCACAGCCATGGATAGGTCTCTGCAACCTGCCCGTGTCCTAGTTATTATGGCTCTAACCTGGAGACCATCATGCAGACAAGCATCTAGAGATATACTGCTAAATCTATATCACGATACATAGGTTTTTCTCCTCCTCTCGTTTCAGTGCTCAAAAATTCCATCAAATTCAACAAGAGCTCAGCATGTAATATAAAGCAGCTGTTTATGAGTGCTTAAGCAGTTAGGAACCAAACTTCAGGCAGCCAGATTTGAAAAATGTAGTCAGTCTGTAAATGATGTGCTCTCTTGAAAGGAGTTTAGTGTAAAAATGCTCATGAAGCCTGAGAGTTTATGATGTAAAGAAACCTGTAGCACGTGATGTGTGCTTCCTACTTTTCCTGGATTTCATTATTCCTTCCTGCCTCACAGAATAGCTGTAACATTAAACCCATTGAAATTTGTAAAGTGCTTAGAGATCCACTGAAGAGAGGTGGTAGAGGAGTAAAAGGTACTCAATTTTCATTGCTGTTATATCAGTAAAGACAGTTTCCAGAGTGTATTCATAATAAATAAGAATAAATAACTGCAAATGTAGTATCTGTTCTATGCTTGTTAATAGGTGTCTTTTGGGCTGCGGTTGAGGAGAATCTCTTTTAAGGAGAAGGTGAGTGGAGATTTGAAGATTTGAATTCATATTTCAATACCTTTCTTAGGGTCATGGCTCAAAGCACCGGGGTGTGCTTTACTATTGCATGAACACTGACCAGGTCTGCTGGTATTTGAAATGTAGTGGCAAACATTTTGTTTGGCCATTTTCTCCGGTCAACTTTCAACTAGATTTTCAAATAAATCCTTCACCAATATTTCAATAGTTTTTTCTCATGATTTAGCTAGCTCAATAGCCAGCTGGACAGTATTAATCAAATAAATTTCTAATTTTTTCCCCATCAACCTGCAAATAATTTATTCACAAATATTTTTTACATGAGGCACCCAGCTCTAGCCAGGACAAATCAAGGTAATTTCCTTCTCTTTTGATCAAATGCCAGCAGGACTTTATCTTGGACAGCTCAATAGAGACAGGTTTTAATGCATAATACATAATGGGTAAGCTGAGTTTTTCACAGTTCTTTGTGAGCTCTCTGCAATTGCCCGTATTTCCGTTCAACTGCTGAGAGAGGAATGACAGGAGGGCATATATTTTCCATCCAGGTATGCTCAGAAGTAGTTCTCAAAACTGACTATACAGCTTTAAGGGCATAGGGCTCACATCAGCCACCACCGTGATGGGGCAGCCCCTTGGCTGGAATGTGCAAGCCATTTAATAGAGCAAGGCAAAATTTAACAAGAATTGAGGAGGATATCAAGACGAGTATTGTGCCTGCTCTGAAACACAAAGGGAACCTAGAGGCAGAATGAAATCAAGTAATGTGGAATTTGGCCAGCACACTGGGGATAATCACAGAATCACAGAATTACTGAGGCTGGAAAAGACTTCTGAGATCATCAAGTCCAGACAAAATAATGCCCCTAGCTCTTAAGAAAAGGGTCTTTAATGAGCCACCAAGACACGAGACAGCACATCCCCATGTAGGTGTCTCCAGGACAACGTTCGCGCTGTGGTTCCCTTTCCCCAGGGTTCTCATGCAAGCAGTTTGGAAGCTGCTGACAGTCTCTTTCCTGCCCTTGGTGGCTCTTACTGCTGACAGAGCAGTTGAGCATGGCCTTCTCTGTCTGTCTGCCTATCCCTCTTTTTTGTGGTGGAGAGTGACTGCCACACACCAGCAGCAAGAGCCCTCACGTAGCTAAATCAACGGGACCAAAAGATTTCATCCTTGCTGAAGGTGCCATCAGCATTCTGCACAGCACATGAGCAGTGTGTTTGCAGCCTCTGCTCCTAAACAGGGTGCTGGGTCCTCGTTAGGGTGGGTCCTTCTGCTGTTGGTTGGAGACATATGGGACTTCTGAATGCCAATTACCCTTGCACTCCACACTGTACGTGGGCCTGCTACTCAGTTGTGCTGCCTTTGTCCTCTGCTGCTCAGCCAACAAGATGGGAAGAGCAAAAGTTGTTTATCCATGTTTGTAAAGAAAGAAACTTCGCAAAAGCTAGCAAGTGTATGTGGGAGTGGTGCAAGTAGGGAGTGCTTGTTTGTGGGTTTCTTTAGGATCATGCACATACGTGCATGCGTAATAATGTGCTTAATATAACACTTCACTCTCGATCCTTCCCTGACCTTCTGTTGGCTTAATCTAGTTACCCCCAAATGGGAGATGCCTCCAGCCGATGCATTATGCAGAAACCTAGGTGTGAAAAAACAAAGGCAAATATTTCTGCAGCATCATCAATAAATGAATCGTATGTGGTATCTACTCCGAACAAGAACTTGCTAAATACTGGAAGTCAAATGGGATGCCTTCCTGAGAAACAAACAACTGACCACATATTTACCCTGCATCTCATAAATAAACATGGAGAAAGCACAAAAACAGAGGAAGATTTTTGTCTCAACTTTATACTTGGAGAAAGCTTTTGCCTCAGTCTGGCTCTTGTAGCTGAACTATACAAAATGGAATTGGCAAGGGGAAAAAATGACATAATCACATACATGTAACAATCCATTGAAAGTAGGACACACAAAAAAGAGAAGAAAACAGGCTTTGAAGGAGAAGGTAGAGTAACGCAGCGGTCAGCTTCAGGCCTGCTCTTTCTGTCATCTATGCTGGCGATTTATCAGCCTCTGAGAAACAGTTCTCAAATTGAATGAGGGATCTCAAATACCTGCTTAAATTGTCACAACAATACAAAACGTATTTTAACACACCCTGCTGCAAGGCCACGTAGCGAGGAAGGGACAGGATTGGTGATGAATGGCAGGATAAAGATGCTTGCTTAGAAAAAACAGATGCAGAAAGAGACTCGGGGATTCAACGTGGGTAATGGACTCCACAAGCTTTTTGTGCAGTGTAGGCACTTAATGGTCTAATTCCATTTTTAGATATGTGAGAAGGGGAAAACCAAATGACTGAGAAGTGATTTTTACTCAGCGCACAGCATGCATGTATAGACCACAATGATATGTATCCAGGGTGGGTGCCTGCGAGTCAAAAAGCACTTAGAAACGCTGGAGAGTCCAAAAACTGCTGCAGTGGCTGAACCCAAATCTTACAGTGTGAGGCTTCAAAGAAAACAATCTATTCAGGTTAGCAAGAAGAATTGATAGGAGCACCATGTACAGTTACTTATCCATGAAAATGGGATGGGTGTGCAGTTTTGTAGACAAAGGCATAACAAGTTCTGATGTCTTGAAGTTGAAGTTAGACGAATTCAACCTTGAAAGAAACAATTTCCTAGCAGCAAGGGTAATTAAACATTGGAATAAATTAGTAGGTGGAGTAAGGCACTTGCCATTACTTGGAGTCTTTAAGACAAGATGTGTTGTCTTTTAAACTCACTTTGATCCAGCTGCTGGGAAAAAAGTCTGTGGCTTGTGTATATGGGTCAGATTAACAGGTTACAGCAGCCCCTTCTGTCTGGAAGTCTGTCTACATGGGAGGGAAAGCGGTTCTTACTAAATACAAAGTAGGAGAGCGAGATGACACTGGTTGAGAATACTACACACCACAGCTAAGGATTGCAGGGGTTTACCTGTTCTTTACCCCAGTGTAACTAATGCCATGGAGAGGTGGTGAGGCAGATGCTGGTATCTGGCAGTTACAGTAAGGCCACCAGGGAGTTCCAAATAGGACAGTCAGAAGGAAAATTTTTCCAAGGACATAATGAAAACCATCAAGTCACTGCTGTAGCTTTTCAGCACTGTAATTCAGGTCCTGGATCAGTGGTCCTCAACTAGCAGCAGAGCGCAGGAAATAGGAAGCACAGAGCAAACAGGCTTTGGGACTCCTGCAAAATCAGTGGTTTGTACGTTCAGTAAACTTTGCGTCCACAACTACATCCATGTGTATGTATCAGGATCGCTGCTACAAGGCTTAAGAAGCACAAGGGGATATAGTTTCAGGACTAGAGCTGGATGAAGGATCAGCAATTTAACTAGCATAATGGGAGCAGGTGGGTGAGGGTGACAGCTCTTCTAACCTCTTTCCTGAATTTGGCGTAAGGGACATGTCTTGGTTTACAGAAGTCATGTTTTCCAGTGAAGAAAAAAAAGTGTTTTGAGTGCTGGCCAAAGGAGGAGGTAAAGCAGAATGATCGGAAACAGGCAGCAAGAACAAACAGGCGTATGTGAGTATTGTAAACATAGATGAAGACAGTCTTGTTTTGTTCGGGCAGCCTTTTCTCAGTCACGCTTGTGGATTCTGCCTCATTTGCGGTCTAGGAGCTCAGAGAACTTCAGTGCGGACAGAAGTAAGTATCCCCCAGGCACCTCACAGCTGCAGCTCTGAAAGGAGATGTACTGTGTGCAGGAGCTCAGGTAATTGTGGTTGGAAGGTGAAAGCTCTCCTCATCAGTTTTTGGAGGGTCTTGTTTCATTCCTATCAGGCAACACCCTCTCTACTGTAAAGCATTACAGACTGAGTAACGAAGTCCAACCTAAAATCCAGTCCGATAATCACGCTCAGTTACAAACACAGCGCACACTTCCTGCTAGCGGGAGCAAACAACCTCGCCCAAGCCAAGGCACAGTCAAGACCAAGGTGTGCTGGAGACACTAGAATAAAGCCTAGACCAGCCATTTTGTGTGGGAGCAGCAGCCCAAAACTGTGCAGGCTCTGAAGATTCCCCACGAAGAGAAATGTGTAACACAGACCCGGCTCCACCAAACAACAGAAATTCAGGTAGCCTGAAGGTGGCCTGGGCAGCAAACAGCAAAAGGCACACAAGGAGAGCGTTGATTTTACAGTTAATGTGGCAAGGGGACTGAAACAGCAGATAATTGTCCGAGTTACTAGAAAGCAGGCCAGTGCCTCAGTTCTTTGTTTTTACAAACAAACAGGAAATTAAATCCCAGAGCAAACAAAAATCTCTGTGAGCAGGCCGGGAAGAAAAGCAGCGGAGTGATGGCATGAATGCCATGCGGCAGCAGCCCCTTATTAAGTGGGAACGCAGGCAGGGGAAAAGAAACAAGAGTCCCACAGAAAGCGGCAGCACTGCTCGTGGGGCGGCTGCCTGGCATCGGCGGGGAGCCGCGTCCCTGTCTGCACACCGCCCAGGAAGGAGGGTGCCCGTGCTGTGCTCCCCTGGCCGGGCACTGCCCCTGCTCCTCCTCTTCTGAGCCAGGCCGTGAGGCCAGCAGGACTGCTGCGGGGAGCGGGCAGGAGCACAGGCAGGCCCGCTGCTGCTATGTGTGCCCGTGGAAGGGCAGGGGACACGAGTGGGCCCACCCGGCAGCGTTTGAGACTACGCACGGATGGATGGGGACGCGAGCAGACCTTGCAGCTAGGGCTGACCACGTGTGAAGAAGCCTCTGTGCCTGGGGGGTGTGCATGGATCGGGAGGCAGCCCCCGGTTGGGGTCTGCGTGTGGGGACACGCGTGGGAGGAACACCCCCCCCACACCCCTGCCGTCTGCGTGGTGGTTCTGTGTGCGAGGACCCTGCGCTGGGCGTGTGCCTTTCCGGAAAGGGGGCATCAGCCGACCCCCACACGGGGGGGGGGGGAGCAGCGAGAGGCGAGCAGCGGACACGAGCAGACCCTACCCGACAGCAGCGGGGCAGGAGCGGCGCCATAGCGGCCCCGCACGCCCGCAGGGCCCAACGGCCGTTTCCTTGGGGCTGACCACTGTCGGCAAAGGGGCGCCCCGCGCCGGGGACACCCCCTCCGGCGAGCCCGCCCGGGCACTGGGGATTTTCCGGGCCTCGAGTGCGAGCCGGCCGCGAGAGGCCGGGAGTGGTGGGAGCAGCGCCTCCCTCCGCACGGCCCGGCCCGGCTCGGCTCAGGGCCGCCCGGCTCGGCTCGGCTCGGGGCCCCCCGCCCCGCGGGTAGCGGCGGACGGGCCAGCGGCGCCAGCTCCCCTCCCCTTACAGGGGGTGGGGGGCCGGGCCGAGCCGAGCCGGGCCGGACCCCGCGCCGCCTCCGCTACCTGCGGGCGGGGGCGCGCGGGGGCGGGCGCTAGGGAAAGTTTGTCTCTGTGGTTGGCTGCGCCGCGCGGCGCGGCCGGTCGGGGCGGGCGGGTGGCTCCGTGTGCTCGCAGGGCAGCAGGAGGCGAGCGGCCGGCCGAGGAGCGCGCTGCCGCCGGTCCCCGGGCGAGGCGAGCGTGTGCGGCGGCGATTCCCCTCGTAGCCCTGCCAGCATGGGGCACCGCGGGGAGCGGGTGT
>WTSP01012989.1:0-22235 GCA_025331215.1 Actenoides lindsayi
CACAGAGTAATATTTTATTTTTTATTTTTAGTTTTAATATTTTTTTTTTTTGTGAAAAGGTGCAGCCAGAATTCCCTAGTCAATTCAGCTGTCACTATAAGGAAGAATGAGGCTTTGGTGGCACTCCAACATTTTATAGCTGTTGAATTTTCCAGGCAACTTTAAACTTACAGCAGAGGATATAAAAAGGCAGGGCTTGCTGCATTGTTCACCCACCTCTTTGGTGCCAAGCCAATCGTGGTAAGTCCTCAGGAAAGAACACCAAGACTGCCCTGTGTGCTGCAGGCAGGTAGGTCAGTGCCAAGCCAACACAGAAGGGATGTTCTAAGCAATTCTGAAGCTGTGATATTTTAAAAACAACGACTACAATGGAATAGATGGCTACAGTAGTGGACAATGGCTCTTACTGGTAGTCACTGCACAGGTGGCAATAGCTGTTATTATTATGAAAATGTAGCTGTTTAAATCTTATTAAGAAAGACAAGACCTACTCCTGGAGGTGTAGCTACACAGGATCCCTGCATAGCTCAGCGGTTTCTACCAGTTTGTCACATGTGTTTATTTACTTGGAGCCAGGAACTTCTCTGTGGAGCTCTGATCCTGACAATCACTGTGACCTTGGGCAAGTGACTGAATGCACCAGAACTCCTTTTGAAGTCAGCTGGTGGTGTGGATGCTCAACAATTCTGAAAAAAACCAAGCCCTACAGGTCAAAGCCAAAGTCTGCTAGAGCTGAGGTGTTTTGAGTCACATTATAAATTATATAAATTTTGAATACAAAACCTGAAGCATTCACAGCTAACATATTTTTGCAAATGTGGTCCTGTAATTGGCCCAGTGTAACACAACTCACAGACACAGAGGAGTGGAGTCCAAGGGACCATCTAGATTAACATTATTTGGAAGATGACAGTTTGTTAAGGATCCATGTGGAATTAGAAAAAAAACAGCCAGGAGAAACCAATAATTAAAGACAGCTCTATTTGACTGTGTCCCATTCTTAGTGAACCTAATGATAAGTATCTGAGAACTATATATTTTCCTGAACCAGGTAAAATACTGATCAGAATTGTTACTTTCTTCTGTATGTTATGTTTCCTAATTCTCTAAACTTTTTAATCCTTTCCTCAAAGATGATGAGTTTAGAACTCAAAAGCACCGTGGCACACTGGCAAGAAATTCTGATATTCTATACTATAAATTTCTTCAGATTTCAGTCTTGAACCTCAATAGATATTATTACCTGCCTCTAAACTTGGCACTGCTTCATATAGACTTTGGTATCTCAGCCAGGTGTTAAGCAAGGTGGATGTTAGCTAGCTTTTGGAACCTGTGAAATCTGTAGCCTGTAATTATTGGCCAAACCAGCAACATCGCTTCCATTTACAACTCATTTGTTCCCCTGAGCTAACAACACCCTCCCTTACCTCCCATGCTTGCATATCCAATAGATACTACTTGGCTCAGCACAATTAGCAAAGCAGGCAGGACAAGGGGCCACTTAGTCAGCTCTGATGCTGACAGCAAAGGATGTCCAATAGCTGACACAGTTCAAGCAAGGTAGAAAGATCATAAAATACTAATAAACATAACCACACTGACTTTTTGATACATCAGGCAGGCCCGATGAAATAGCAATAAAGCAAAATCCTCCTGCTGATACCAAATGGCAATGAGAAATTGAAAGGCCTGTGTTGGCCCAGTGTTTCAGTGTGGTAAGGTCTAGTTAGGCACATACTAGATTCTCAGGACTATCATATTCCTCTGCTAGGTAAAGAAAGGACGGTATAAAGAAAGAACTGTATCCATATGGATAGAAGGTACATAGTAAAAAAACCAAACCAAAATAAAACAAACAACCCCCCCCCAAACGAATAGAATAGAATAGAATAGAATAGAATAGAATAGAATAGAATAGAACGGAATAGAATAGAATAGTTCAGTTGGAAGAGACTTACAATGATCACCTAGTCTAACTGCCTGAATGTTGTAGTGCTCTCTAATGATGCAGCTCAGGTGAGCTGCAAAAGGAAGACATTTGTTGTCCTCTCTCTCTGCTGCAACCAGCTACACCCAAAAATATCTGGAGGGAAAATGACACCTGACACAGCCACAGTAAAAATGACCCAAACTAAGAAGTGGCAATTCTGAGGGTGTGGGAAAGTCTGCAAACAAATCCCTGGGTGTGTCAGATACACAGACGCTAATATAATGCAGTGATTACAGTGTCTCTGCTCAATGAATATGTAAAAGTGAGCTTGGTGTTTTAAGTACCATGCACAATGAGGACCAGACAAATTCAAGCCTGGGTCCATTTGCCTAGGAGCAGTACAACATTCACTGTGACACTAAAGCTTCATGGGACACTCACAACATAACTAAAGTCCAGAGATACTAAACAAATCCAGTGTGGCATCTTATTCTATATGGAGGCTTTTTAGACTGTTTCTAAGTACCACAGAACTGGGAAAACTGCTTTTGTGACATGCATGAGTGAATTTCTCAGGGAGCTCCACCGTGTCTACAGGGCCTGTTATTCCCCATCCTATTAGCATCACGAGATGCAGTATATATGATCCACATCAAATGGTAAAATCTGGCCTTGAAAACAAGCTTCCAAAAAGCTGGTGAGAACTTCAGCTTTAAAAGTCCAACTACAACAAATATGGGAACCTAGAGATCTCATGGACTTAGAGTCACACAGTCTAAACAGGAAATGTACAAAATAAAGCTTATACATCCATGCAGCTTGGCTTTTCCATTAGAAGTAAACTAGCAGGTAGGCCAATAGATAGATAGATAGATAGATAGAATGAACACTGGAAAGCACATACCACAAGTCACAAAAAAAAGTTAACGGCAGTTAATGGCAGTAGCCAGCCAGCAGAAATAAACCCAAGATTAAGAATAGGAGAATTTTTAATGGAAGTCAAAGAGTATTTCCCATTTCTCAGGAGGTGTTGCTCCCCATCTGGCACCATACTGCCCAGCTCCCTCTAGCTTCTTTGTGAATTAAGTTTATTCCTGGAAGAGCTAGAGAATCCTGAGACCATAACTAATGAGTCCTCAAAGGAAAAATGAAGGTTGCCTATCTCTCCCCATCACTTAGTATCCAGTACCCAGAACAGAACACAGTGTTCCCAGTGCTTTTTCACCATAGCTCAGAGACATATTTCCTCAGCAGGCTATTTGGATCAAAGACTTAAGGCAACAACCCTGAAAGAAAAGACAAGGCAAAACACAGAATGGCCTTTTTTGCCATCTGCTTCTATTTTAATTTTCTGCACTCCCACATGTCACCAGAGTCTGTAGGGTTGGCAATTGGATTCTGTGTCATGTGCGTTCATGGGAGTATAACACTACAAGGTCATAATGTCCTGTTTCCTACAATCACAGACAACTGTATAAAAGACCTGTAGTCCAGCAGACTCCACAGCATATTATATATATATATATATAAAAAATACCATCACACAGTAACATAAGACTTTTCAAATGGCCGGTGAGAAGTAGCATTAGTTAATTTCTCCAGTCTGAAGTGAGGCAGTCATCTTCACTTTTAGTTTAAAGCAGCTGACAATGACAAATTAGGTATTTCATTGTACAGAGCTATATAATATCATCTCCCAGATGTCTGATATCTGAGTTTAGAGATCATAGTTTAGTCCACTCTTGTTTGTATATCCATGCACTGTGGATAAAAATACATAAACTACAGATAATACTTTTTATGTCAAAGTGAGAAAAAAGATATTGATATGCATGTAATCTGAATTTTATGTCGATAGATGTTGCAAAAAACTAGGTCAGTAATTAAAAAATTGACTGTGAAGACTGATGAGGCATCATTCTTAAACTGGTTTTTAATAAAATTACAGTGATACCATATGAAAATGTTAATATACTATGTTAGGTCCACTCTAGCTTGTGTTTACAATAAGTATTTTCTTAGATAATGCTCCCATTTCACAGTAGCTCAGCTGCACTAACAGATGTGTAAATCAGAAAGAGTATGGGCCTCTGGAGATGTCCTGATAGATGTGAACATACTAAACATCACCACTGTAAGTAAGCAGGGGATGAGCCAGGGAGGAGTTGCTTGCTAAATTTTGCCTCTGTTTAAACACAAAATGTGTCATGAAGGGCACAGTAGGACATTTATAGCTTAACACATGTCCCCCAGCAGGTACATGAAGCTATTCTAGATAAGCACAGACACAGCTGGAAAACAATTCATGGGTCCCCCAAGGAAAATTTCACCTAGTCAGAAAATGCATCTGTTTTTCTCCCTATAACTTAGTAATGGTGAGTGCCAAAGACTTCATAACATTCACACAGACTGCCTGAATCCTGCTGATGATGAAAGGCTAAGGTCAAGCTTTGTACTTCTGTCATTGGCAACACATTTCAGGGCCTCTAAAACAGAGCTCGAGAGATTCACTCATTGGGATGCCTGACCCACAGGGCAGTAGAAGTATGAAACAAGCAATGAGGGCAAGTTCATATCTCAGTAGGGCACAGTTGGAAGACAGTTCATATTGGCAGGCCCCTAGCATGGTTATTACTTTATCCCTGCATAACAGTGCAGGAGGATGCTGACAGATCAGAGCACAGACGAGAACAAAACCAACTGTCTCTCTGTGCATTCAGCTGTTAGAAACATAGTTTAATTGGTTCCCGCTGTATACACGTCTGCAAAAGTAGCAAAAGACTGAAGTCCCCTCGTGTTTGGTCAAGATCTTGCTTTCTTTCATCTGTTGTGCAGATGCTGAAGGGTCACCTGCCTGGAGGGGGTCAGGATTCTGCCAAATGGATTTAAGCAGGGTACTCACAGTCCAGGCATCCCAGCTTAATGGTCAGTGACTCAGTGAGAAAACCAAGACTGTCTGCACTAGTGGATGGCTCCATTCCTGACAGCATTTGGAAGGAAGAATGATATCCTGGCAAACCTTCTCTACAGATGTGTGCTGTTTAATCGAACAAAGAATCTCAATCCACCTAGTTAGGGCAGATTTCTTACAATAATATCAGCAGTACCTAACTTACATACTCTCAGTGTAGTCAAAAGCCTAAATGAAGGGTGGTGAGTAGGAAGAAGAGCTGGGGATTATAACTAGAGCCTTTGGAAAGCCAGAATACAGATATGGGGGAGGGAGAAATAAAGGGCAGGAATACCCACTCTGCAGTAGGGTGATATATTTGTATTCTGGGAGAAGTATGATTTTAGCGAATATATGGATTATCTACTAGGCAGGAGGCTAAATGTTGCATGGTAAAATATGTTATAATATTTTAGTTTAATTGCTAAGGCTTTGCTAAACTAATGCTTCAGAAAACATAAAGATGGCTAAAAAAACCCAACCCAACAGGTCTCTAACCTACCTGCAGTGAGAGTATTTATCAGATAGTAAACAAACCCATTAGGTTGCAAGCATCTAAGAAGGCTGTACCTCAGTTTCCAAAAATGCTAAATCCATTAATATTTTTAAAGTTTTTGGAAATTTTCTGAAGAAAAGTGCTGAATGCAAAAAATACATTGCTAACTTCATCTAACTATATATATATGACTTATCCTCAGATATTTGTATAGTTTATGATTACAGACAAGAAAATACTCTCATCATTTAAATCCTACTGGTTCAATAGGAACAGTCCATTGAGAGTGCCCCAGCTCCATCAGAAACAAACAGCATACATTATCCACAGCATTCAGAGTTTGATCTTAAAACAATGGAAAGTACAGAACTAACTGATTTATTGATGGTATGTTTTCAGAAGAACTGGACTGTTGTGACATTCTGGGAGAAAAAAAATAGCTTCATGTTAGAGGGAAATCATGCTACACCTCTACAAGAGCCCAGAAAAATTCTACGCACGTATCAGCAGATGCAAGGATGCTTATACAGCTCCACAGTAGTTTCATTCCTTCTTGAAAAGCTTGCTCTCTTCAACCTGACATGGAAAGGAGCAGAACTGGCAGGCTGATGCAGAGCAACATGGAATTCCCATGTATTTCTGTCACAGTCTTCTGAAGATTTGAAAGAAAACAGATGACAGTGCAGGACCAGAAGCGTGCAAAGTTATTAATGATTTTTCAAGACCAGTCTGAAACACCTAAAAATAGCCTAACTTATAAAGTACTGAGCTTTCCTGGAAAATGGAGGCACCCAAAATATTTATTTATTAAAATATCAGTAACATATTAATGATGAGTAAGCCTGCTTGAAATGTTCCGTTCTAGAGAAGTATTTAAATGCAAAAGGAAATGCAAAACATTTCTAAAAATAATTGGAAGGAGGTTAGCAAATGAAATCTTTTCTGAAAAAAACTGTCCCTGCAATCCACTTTTGAGCTTGGGAACAAGGAGAGATGTTGGTCACTGTTTTCACTGACAAGAAGACACAGACAGTGCTAAAAATGAAGATAAAGTTTTTTCCTGTGCATTCTTGACACTTAAAGAACTCTAAAATGTGAATACGTTTCTGGAGGTTTGTGATGTACCTGGTCAGGTTCCTCAGCCTGCATCTTACTGATATTACTGTTTCTCCATCATAGAATAACTGAAACATCAGAGGATATTCACAGTGTTTTCTCACTCAAAGACCACAGGAATATAAAAATTAATACACAGAGTCAGAAGTCCAGCTAAACCAGTACCCTATCTCCAAGTAATGGTCAACTGCATATGGTTAGGGAAAGGATATATATACCATATATAGTCTGATCCTACCCCTGCTCAATCCTTTCAGTTGTTTAGGACTTGGAGATGGGAATACAGCCAGATTATCAAATTTTATAACTACCAGTGGACCCATCCTCCAAGATTTTTCATTTCTTCCCACGGCTTCATCTTGGGAGAAGGGAATCTTGCACATGGTATTAAACCCTTGAAATGTATACTTGCATGACTTCTTCACAATGAAATCCAACATAGATTGTGCTCCTTAGTAGAAACATTCCTTCTTCCTTTTGCATGTGTGTGTTTGTGTATTTAATTTATGAAAACGTCCTGGGAACACACCTTCAGATCAGATCTTAAATTGGACCTGACCAATTTCTTCAAGAATGAACAGGGCACTGTGTAAATTTACACCTCTTAAGATTTCATGTCTCATTAATTCAATTCTTTAAGCAGATAAAAACATTACCTTCCAAACAGCACACAAAATACAAAGCCCCCCCCAATCAGGCTTGTTCACTGTCTTGAATAATAGAAGTCATAACAGTAAAAATGAGACCTTGTTTATGTCTCCTTAAAAAACAGTAATACACCAAAGAGACAGAACAGAGTTGTTGGGTCTCACAAATCAGCTTTGTCCCGAATTCAAAGAAGAGCTAGGCTGGCACATGCATTGCCTGAATTTAAGTCATCTTGGAACACAGTGAAGAGAAAAACACTCTTCAAAAAAAACAAATATGAACTTCAAAGCTCTTGAGCAGAAATATCATCTTCAGTGATTATTACTTTGAAGCCAGCAAAACTGGTGAGCGAGCACTTGTTATTCAGGGAGGGAGCTTATTCCTCTCCTGCAGCCGAAGTTTTTCTCTGTTCCTCAAGGTTACTTCTATTTTCATTTTCACACAGTCTAAACACATCCTTCTGATCTCCAGCTCCCACTCCCTGAATTCCAGCAAGCCGCCTGATCCCTTTCTTATCTGCTTCCTTATTTCCACCTTAAGTCTCTCTAATTCCTAACTCCAGAGAAACCTCATCAATGGTATAAGCTTGTCATACTCTCAGAATAACTTTTTCTACTAAATCCAAAACCCATGAGCTTCTCCTGGTCAGATTTGTTACTCCATGTTGTCCCAAGTCTAAAAAACTCCTACTATTAGAAGACATTATCTGACACCATATTGTTCACCAGAGAAACCAAAATCTCAAGTGATTAAATACCATGTGGAAAACTGAAAATATAAATCTAACATGGAACATGAACTTATGGCAACATGCAAATTGGACACAATTTCTTAAGGGAGGGAAAAGCTTGTTTGACCTTCATCTGGTACAGACTTAACACACAGCACTGAGAAAGCTAGAGGCTGCACTACCAACAGCACTGCTCAGTGTGTGATGTGTTCATGGGCATGTGGCTATGTGGTTGTCAGCAAATCAAAGGTGGGTACATCCTGGGCATGTCAAGAAAAACAGAACACTGGTACAGGACTGACATACCAAAGTTCACAGGAGCTTCTGGCAACATGGGCCACATTCCTTCGTGACTTATACTGCTATAAAACAGGAGCAGCTCCACTGACCTTCAGAGAGATACGCTGCTATAAAAAGTATGTGAGAAGAATAAAATCCGCTGTGTATATTTGCCCAAGTCAGTTGGCCAGAATTTCAAAAGCAGCTTATAATTTGGGCTGTCTCAATTTTTTAGTGTCTTGGTGCCTTAACAAGACACTAAAAATAAAGAGCCAAAATTACAGGTTACTTGGGCCTCAGTTTCTCTGGACCAAATTCTGATGCTACTTGAACTCACTTGTAATTGAAGTCTGGAATAAGTTTCTTGAACAATATGGAGCTACAAAGAAGTTTCACTAGTACAGATGAGAGCAAACTTGCACTGTCTGTGCCTCAGGTCCCTTATTACCAGTCTGAAGACACTGGGACAAATCCTCAGCTGGAGCACATCCTCAACCCCCATACCTATTTTCACCAACTGACAATCCAACCAAATAGATACCATTTAACTAATCTACATAGCATTATGAAATTTCATATCTACACAGAGTTTGGAAGACAAGAAGTCCTCAGCCTGATAACAACTCAGAGTAGTGTCAAACAGAAGTGACTCCATTGTGAAGTGGAATTGCAGAAAGATAAATTTATCAGATCTACTTCATGTTAGGAAATATATCCTACTACTATATAAATGTATCCTACTACTACCAGTTTTCTGCAAAAGCCTCAGTTCAAAGGAGTGTGAAATTAGGGAACACAACTGATAAAATGGAAAAGCCATAAGAGACACAACTGTCAATCACCAACAAAACAAAAAGCACAGGAAAATACATGTAAACTCTTCCATCCGATGAAAATCAGAGCAGTCAGCTTTCTTTTAACATAGGAACATGCTGTGCTTGCCTGGGGGATGCAGGGGCAGGGAAGAGAGAGAGGGTCAGTTCTTCATAGGATTGACCTAGGTTTGAAAACTCACAGCAATTAAAAGTGCGGAGAGCCAAACCTCCCACACACCCATCCCCTTAGTGTCAGGAAATGGTGTCCCTTGATTGCTCAATCACTAGGTCAGATGGCTGCCCTGGAGGGACTAGATGGGATTCTGGGATTCCACTGGATCTTGGGGGAATTTTATGTCAACGAAGGCAGATGGAGCAAAACTAAACTATCTTGGAGATGCCTTTAAGATGATGTTCAACTCTTGCTGTGCCTCCGTGCCAATAAAATACAGCCAGTGCACGCCACGTCTCCACTTTGTAAGAAAATTTTTTTGTGACTGATTTCAAGATTAATAGAAAGTTCTCCATTACACATAAGGAGCACAACTAAAATAAACAGCAGTGATAGCAGCAGACAAGTGAAATAGTGTGGTAAAGCTACCAGGATATTCAGAGAATTTGCTTACTCAGCTCTGTGAAACCATGAGACTGCACTTCGCAAGAGATAATATAGACTTTGAAAACCTCAGGGTTGCACTGTGACTGTCATAAGCACCAACAGGGAACTGCTTTCTGTTTCACAAAGCAAAACTGAAAAGATGCCTGCCCTGTCCATACCATTTTTGTTTCTCTTGCTTCCAGGGTCAGCGTCCTCCAGTAAAAGAACTAGCAATTTCCTGGCTGGCATAACCTCATCCAAACTCAAGGATGCTGAGTGATGATCCGTGCATTCTTATGAGACATGAAATTCATCTTCTGCCAGATCAGTATCTCCTTCCCCATTCCTCTTCTCACCATTCATCTCAGTGTGCAACTTTCACCTTGAATCACGAATAAGTGCACCAGAAAACCCTTACAGACTTCAGGCTTTCCCTACAGTTATTGCCACTAGTGGGATGCTGAGCTGGGGGACAGAAAGAGGAATCATGAGACAGACAGAAAGCAGTCATCTTAATACTCCCCAAATCTGTAATTATCTCCTCCTTAGTTCCTCTTCTCACCCTCTCAGCTTTCAGCAGTTCTGTACATATTAGTTCTGTATTGCCCAATGCACTTCAGACTAACTGCTGAACCAGATAAAGTGTCTGTGGCTCCCAGACACTTGTCTTGGATATGACAACTCTCAAGCTTTTATTGGGGCATATAGATTTGTAACAAGTTGCTACATTTCTTACATTTTGGTGGGGTTTTATTGTTCTTTCACATTGCCAGCCAATGCAATTAAGCTGTTGCTAAAAAAATAATGCAGCTTAATGGAAAAGATGCTGCTAGGCTACTGGAAAAAAAATCTAATAAGAAATAAATGGGGGAGAGGAAAATGATTCTGATAGGTTATGGTAAAGCAGCCCAGATCCAAACCCGATGCCTTCCAATGTGAAGACTTCACTTTCAAAGTACATCCCTGCAGGATCTGGCTCTGAGAACACATACTGCCTTACATGTGCAGTGAGTACAGCTACTTTTTCTTTAGCTCAGCCTAGCTTGCTTTACATGGCATAGCATGGCATCCCTTGGTGGGGATTAGACCTTGAACAACTGCCCAGTAAAGGCTACCTCCATTTTGTTAGCCTGCACAGTGGTTACATCAACCTGCAGTTGCTTTCAGCACAGATAACTAGATTTGCTCAACTTTTATTTTGCACGGGTTATAGCTGCAAAACTCTCTCCTCCCAGTCCTCACCTTTCCTCCTTTACTTACATTTCTCTGCCTCACTCTGCCACCCTCAAGAGGAAAAGTATTTGCAGACTTACTCCTTCACCAAAACGACTCATCCCAGGGAGCACTGACTCGCAACAGCCTTTCTTATGATTGCTTGTTGGCTGAAGCCAATTACTAACAGCGCAGTGCATTATATTGTGCAATGCACAAAGCTCCTGCTTCTCAACCCAGCTTTGTGTTTATATTCAAGGGCGTCATCTCTTCTTACAGCAACTGCACAGACCAACCACCCTCTCACTGGCAAAGAGCTTTCTGAATTTACAAGTGCTAGCTAAATATGCCAGCTTCACACAGGAGTCATCAAACTTTTCTGCCCTCCTGGGGAGATAAGCTGTTTCTGTCATGGGTATCATTAGAGAAGATGCCAATGAAGTGGACAGCTGCCTCCACAGCTGTGTCCAGAACTGCTCCTATCTCTGCTGGATGAATGAAGAAGGGACATCCAGGTGCGAGGTAGGGGAGGTAAGACTAAATACATGAATGCAGCACTGAATTTTAATCATAAATAAATACATCTAAGTGCCCCACTGAAAACACCACCTTGTTATGGAGTAGGCTTGGGAATCTGTGGACTGTTGAGGTAAAAAAATAGTAATAAAAAAATATTAAAACCCACTAACTTTCCTTTGGACTTGCACCATGTGTCTGTAGCAGTACTTCTGCAGGTTTTTCACAGGGAAATTTTCCATGTACTAGCTGCCTTTTTAATGTATGACCCTGGTACAGCTGGTTTTTTGCATGTGACAGATGCCTCTTTCCTCAGCAGAAGCAGTGGTTTCTTTGGAGAGGCCTTAGTATCAAGGAAGAACAGGCTCAAGGTGCTAAATTTGTCAGACATAACAAGTAACACCCCATACTCATGTTAGGATTTGTTATTTTCAGCAGCCTGGCAAACAGAGCAGGACAGGACTTCATTGTCAGGGAGCCAGGAAATTGCCTATAGTCCTCGTAAGGAAAGAGGAACTGCTTGCTACACAATATGACAAGGGATTAAAGAGTTAAAAAAAAAATCCTGCATTGTGGAGTTGCCTAAGGAAGTTGGGTTTTGCCTAGGGCTTATTTGAGATTTTGCTTTCCTGCTACCAGAACATAAAGGAGATGAATTTCAGTTAATTTTGTAGTCTTCTAAATATATGTCCTACCCTCCCTCTCTCTCCATCGACCTCCCTCATCCTTTGTTACCCCCATCCACATACAGAAGAGTGCAAAAGCCTGCACTGTCAGCCCGTCTGCATACCTTTGGGAGAAGCAATCAAGCTAAACTTGAATCCTCAGTGCTGCTAAGCTGGCTTCAATATATTTCAGAGTAGAAAAAGAAAAAAAAAAAAAAAAAGAAAATAAAAAGAAGAAGAGAAAGACAAGCAGTACTTGCAGGGATTTGTTCTTGAAAAGCAAAACACAAGAAGATTTGTTACACTTACACTGTAGTGCCCGTATCTGTGCGCAGTTCCTCCCTGTTCTGCAGTCCTGTAATCCACATAGAGAAATGCCTGTGCTGCTCCTTTCGCTGCCAGGGCTGTTGTAGTGAGACTGGAACTGCTGCTGTTTTCACTTTCAGACCAGCCTCTCTCTCCAAATCCTCTGACGTCAGACAGCCTCTAAGAGATATTTATGGAATGAACAATCTAAAAGTTTCTCTAGGTAGATCTCAGATTGCAGTTTTTGGGGATCTGTAATTTTTACACTTCTGGATAGAAAACCCCTTCAAGGGGGGGGATCAGGGAGGAAATGGTGGGGAACTACAGATGTGGTTGTATAAATCCCTGGCAAAAGACAATCCCTGTACTTTTCTGCCCATGGTATATTATATCCACACCCAGGATGTAACTATCTGTCATGAAAGTCCCCATTTGGAAAGCAGTATTTTCCAGTCTCTCAGCTGTGCCTAAACAGTGTTTGAATCAAGCCTGCCAAAGAGGTCTCACACACAACTCATAGCCCAACATCCCTCTGCTGCGTCCAGACTTTGGCTGGATTTAACTAAAACAGGAGTGAAACAGCCCTTCCAAGCATCTTATCCACATCCTCTTTCAGTTTTGCACTAACCCCTTCCAGCTGGAATGTTTTCCCAGGCATGTGGGCCAGCTTTCCTCCTAACTTCAAAATACCTTCTAGAAGTGTCTCATCTCAGATGAATACCAGCTCAGAAAATGCAATTGATCTTTGATCTGTATTATGCTCTGCATATTTGCATCTCTTATTTCTATTATTTCATAGATACCATACAGTATGACACATCTCACCTACTGTGAAAGCCAATTACAGTGTTACATAGAAGAGAAGAGATGCTAGAGCAAAAACCAAAGCTGAAGTATTAGAATTAATGTTAAGTAGTACTTGAAGAGTGAAATGCTTTCATGGTATAATCCTGCTGAGGCAAATGATGGTAAATTTGGACTGATAAGACCTCTTTGTTTGCATTTAGGAGCTGAGTTTGGCACTAAGCCTGTAAGTATCAGTAGTCCCATCGAAGAGATGAGGAAACTGAGGCCTGAAGGTGAAGTGATATATGTTGAAAGTCCTTGAGTGAGCCTTGCCTGATTATAGACAGACCTTCTTAAGCACTTCAAAACTTACGCAACATTTTCAGGAGAAGTCTACAAATGTGCTGCTATTATAAGCAATGGTTTGGGTTTTTTTTATACCCCATCATTTCCACTTGTAAACAATTACAAGAAGTGTGTGTCTTGGTACCACTTTTAGAGATGTGAGTGCTATTTCAAAATGTAAAGCCAAGGTTCTTTTCTGTGTACTTACTGGCAGAGCAGATTTACCATTTGGGGCTGTGTGGATTAGTTTTTTCATATACATATGCTTTCTCTTTTCTGCTCTACCATCATTGCCTTTGGGCATGAGCCATGGCTCTTTGAAATCAATAAAAATAATCTGATCAGCTTCAAAAGGCTGAAAATCAAGTTTGCTCTGATAATTTTCTAATGGCAGCTAGCCCCATACATTGCCATATCATCACTATGACTAAAAGCCTTGAGATAAATTCCAGAAGAAAATGGTATCTTTGAAAAATTTCCACCTTTATACTTAAAAGATGGGTCTAAGAATCTGGTGGATGTAGGAACAAGAAAATATTGCCAGCCCCAAAGCAGTATTCTGTTTATCGAAGGAATTAAAATGTTTTCATATATAATTAATAATAATAAAAAGAACCTAGTTTTGACAATGGAATCCAAGCATTAAACAAGTGGCACTGTTGCTCCCTCTGGCTAACAAATTCGCGACATGTCTACTTAAGATCAACAAAGACAATTCAGGGCATGAGTCCCCACCCTGCCATGGTGCATACTACTCTTATTGAAGATCAGCCCTGGAGTCACATTACTACCTGTTGGCAGGTTGTCCCATAGATATCCACAAGGAACTCTGAAGGGCAGAGTGATTCAGGGCTTTTCTGTAGGAAACCAGAGCTGTTTCTTATAGCTAGTTCCATCTCCCACCAGCTTTAATTGACTCAGCTCCTGTGTCTAATAAGCTTTCTAAGGCACAGTAAAGGCTCCTGCTCTTTGCTGAAGATGAGATGGCTATCTGTGATTCCTGCTTTCCCTGCTTAATTTATAGGATTGTATTACATCTTCACCCTAGAGAGCAGAAAAGGAGAAATGTGAAAATCCCGAGTATCACGCAGAAGTAAAGCATTAATAACTACAGCCTGTCTTACAGTGTGACTCAAGCACAAATGTGATTTCTTTATTTCAAAAGACTTTGCAGCAAGATTGAAATGCCGAGAGACTGATATGCTCTGTTTATCCATATGTGATATGGACAATGGCAGGGAAAGCTGCTGTTAACCTGTGTCCAGCAGTGCATGTCCCTTCATTTCATGCCTCTTAACATGTAGTTTTTATGGCATCTCATCATAATTCCTACAACATTCCACTTACAGCAGATTAAGGCAGTATCTCTATGAACCCCTTGCGATTCTTCATGGAAATGAAAACTAGCCAGTTGTATCATTGTATATTCAAATATATATGCACTGAATCACAGAAGAATTACTTTCACAAGATGCAATAGGAGCCCTTTTCAGAGCACACCACCACAAAATGAAGAGCACAAAGATCCCATCTGTGGGCAAACTGTACTCTCATTTCCTATACAGGAGAATCCTTTCCACTGGACTGGGAGTATGCATGTGGGAGCACAAATCTCTCCATTTTAAACATAATTTATTTAAAACAGTACTCCCAAAAAATACTAGAGGCAGGCACTTTTGGAGGGTGAAAATCAACTTTGTGCACTGGACCAACACAAATATCGGCATTACTCAGCCCTAAAAAACAGAGAACAGGGTGAGACCCTTTGCATCACTGGCATATGACTGACAAACCAAGACAGAATGTATTCCTCAGATCAAAGCCAGTCTCAATACATGTTCACATGAGCAACTATAGCAGTCCGGTTGTTACTTAGTGCTACATAACAAAATATTAAACCAAAGGAAATGAAACCATATTAAAATACTATCCTTGCTGCCATAGTGGAACAGACCATTCAGTTCTCTAGTCTCATACACTGCCTCAAGCAGCGGTTAGATACCTGATGATTCAGAGCATGGAGAATGGAAAACACACTACATCCAGCCAGTTGTGGGCTGGAATATTACATAAGAACTGGGGGATAAAGAGGGAAAATAAATTCTTTTTTGAATCCTACCATTGATCAGTTTATATCCTGAAGCATGAGGTTGTTTCAGATGCTGTGTTTTTTCCCTTGCACTGGTATTGCTACGAATGTTATTTTTGCATATATTTCAGTTTTGGGAACCTGCCAGGTTTTTTTCCAGTCCACTGAAGTCAGGAAATGCACAGTTATGGCATATGTTCAAAAGAACAACACATACCAAAGCATGCAGAGAGCTCTATCTTTGTCCTCAGATGCACACAGCCTTGGCCATAATTTTTAAATCCACCCGGTGATTTTCCTTTCATTTTGCATGACAGAATTCTGTTCTCTGTGTACTTTCAGCCTCCGGATTTAATTCTCCAGTGCACTGACCATCGAGAAGGTACTTACAGATCTCGTAGAAGTCTTCATTTCCAAGGCCTGAGGCAGCACAGTGGCTTACCAGGTGCTAGTAAACAATTTAAACTATGGGAAGGGAAGCTGGTGATGAGTGGTAGAGACACACATGTGAGCAAGAAGGATCATTCTAAGACATGTCGTAGACAGCTGTCTTAGACACTGCACAACAGTGTACCTGAGATGACCCTTTAGCCACACAGGTTTGTGTAGAGGATGGTAAGCGTCCAAGTATCAGTAATCAACACATGGCATTAGATAAACCTGTATTTACAGCTAGGCAAAGAAGTGACAGGATTTTAGACTCAGTTTCCTCCAGTATCAAAGAAGTCAACAGAAAGCGAGGATCAGGGGACAATGAGGCTCACACAACTAAAGCAGCGCTTCCAATGAAAAGTAGTACACTGTTAGAGTAATACTTACAAAGCCAGCATCTCTGCAGGACACTGCGACTGAACTCAAACACTGAGGGACAGATTGAACTCCTCAGACCAAATTTAGCAAAAGTCTTGGCCTTGATGGACAGTACTCATATATAAAGGTAGACAGAAGGCAGCACAGGCTGAGAACACCCTGCCTTCACCTCTGGCAGAACAGGAGGCAGGAAAGAGTGAGCTATGTCCCACACAGGGAGTTGTGGCTAGGCTCTGACTCTTTTGCAGTAGTCAACTAGACCAAAGAGAATTGAGTAGGCCAGACTATTTGGACAGTTGTAAACTAAAACAGTTCTGCAGATATAAAATATCAGAATTAAAAAACATTTTTGTAATATATCACAGCCCAACCACCTATTCCCAGTGCTAACTTAGACTCATTTTGTTTTCCACCAAAAACTATACAGTGAATTCAGGTTAACCAGGGTCCTCTGAGAGCTTTGTGGGACAACAGTTTCTTGGCTTCTTTCACACACACACTGGATTGATGACTCTTAAAACACAGATGCTTCAAAGAAGCCAGTGATACAACAGGGGAAAAAAAACATACACACACAATAGACAACCATGCAGAGAGAAATGTCACCAATGATATACCATGTTAACAGCAATCATCATGTGTTACAAAACATCAAGGGAGCCTAGGTTGGAAGGAGACTTAAATTATATGGACTGTATCAAATTTAAGTTTTGACTGGTACAATTTTTTTTTTTCTTTCCTAGACATACTCTCTTCTTGCAAAGGATTTATTTTTAAAAGATTCCAGGAAACCAAGAGAGACTATTAGACTAGCAATTATCCTGAGTCACTTCCTACAATGCTTTAAAACAACTTTTCAGAAAATCTCTTCTGTGGGTGTGGATGCAAGTACATCAGTGGCCCACAGAGTTGAAACGCTAAACCTGAAAGGAGTAAAGATCTACAGCTAACTACATTACATTATTAATAAATATTGAAGGAATACCAAGGTTGGAAAATCAAATGCTGGAAGATGACAGATATCAAACACGTTATGATACAGGTGTGTTTTTCCACTACCCAAGTAAAACAGCTGTGGCAGAATGTGGGATGGAACCCACCTGCCTGTGTTCAAGACATTTCATCACAGAATCATCATAGTATGGTTTGGGTTGAAAGGGACCTTAAAGATCATCCCTGCCATGGGCAGGGACACCTTCCACTAGATCAGATTGTTCAAAGCCCCACTCAACCTGACCTTGAACACTTTCAGAGATGGGCCATCCACAAGCTTTCTGGCCAACCTGTTCCATACAAATCTCTTTCTCCTTGCAGATCTTGCCACAGTTGATGTGAACCTCATGCATGGGATGAAGCCAGTATCAATAAAATGTGAGCACAGTCAGAGCTGGTGCAGTAATTTTGGCATTTCCACACTTCTAAGTGCTTTGATTTTCCAAAGCTTATGCTCTTTATCGATATTCTTTCTGTACTATTTGCTAATTAAAGAAAGAAAGTATCAGTTCCAAAACCTTTGTACATGTAATCCTACTGAATTTACAAGATATCAGCATAATCCCTGAAGTCTCCTGAGTACAGGAGTTTTACTCTACGGCTGCCATGTCACCATACTGCTCTCCTTGCGTGAAGTTCCCATTTCAAGATGTAATGCAGCTTGACCACAATGTATACAAGTGTCTTCTCAGGCAGGAAATCATAAGAAAGTTCTTGAGTTCTGCTTCTGAAACAGTACTATGGACACGGGCACAGAGATTTGCTTCAATTATTCTTGGAAGATATATGAAATGTAGAGACTGCTATGTTTGACCCTCAAGTTTTACCTTGTGTATCCTTGGTTACCTCACCTGCAGAACAAGGAATTAGGACCACCTGCCTATAGGATAAGAGTACAGGATTTTGGTTGATAATATCAAGAAGCATTTCATAATATTTTATAACATAAACAAAACAAGCAAACAGAACACAATTAAGGCATAACATTTAGGTATTCTGTCTCCTTTGTACTCACTAGATGCCAAAAATTAAGAAATAATTCTCACGTGACACACACATTGATTGTGCACATATGTTTCTATCACCTGCCCAATAGTCTATAGAAATGAGTCAACTCACAGGTTTAAACAGAAAGACACTAAACTTGAGATTTTATTTTATTTTATTTTATTTCTTTCAACCTAGAATAAACCCTGGTCTTATAAATGAATGAAAATTTTAAGATAGAATAATCATTTGAAGAATCCACTTTTGGACTGGACTTGAAGAGTGGTGACACATGACAGAAGTATAATTGGATTTCTGGTGAAGACAGGCAAGAACAACAATTTTACAAACTTTTGCTACGAGCATATTGATTCTCCAGGATCTTAGTCAATATCCCACATGATCAGGTTTTTGTGTGAAGTAGAGCAAACAAAACAATAAGACACTGAACAGTTATGACTGTCCATAGAAGAGACCAGTGTTATTTTTGTATTATTTTCACAAACACTACACAGAATTGGGACTCAAGTCCCATGAATACAAAGATTGCAAATGACTTTTGCAACCTTTTTAAGAGAAGATACAGCTGTGAAGAAGTATCTTGAGGGCGGTTACAAATACTGAGTATTCTGAAGATGATAATGGGAGTGTGTCAAAGGAATGGGCCCAATATGTGAGTGGATTGATCTGAGTTTGGACTCTTGCCTCAGCAACTTTAAACTGCAGCAGACCCAGAGGTCAGAATTGAGCAGAGGAAGCTTAGAAGAACCTGAACTGTACAGAAGAAACAGGGGCGGGGGGAGGGTTTAAACTTGTTCCTGGAGCACAAGAAGAAAAAGATGTTCCTCACTAGGATAGGTGCAGTATTATGTTATGTAATGGGATGGCTACTGTGTTTCATTCAATAAAAACCTATCCAGAACTTCATTAAAACCTGATGAGCTGGAAATTCTAAAAAATAAACCAGAATAACAATTGTCATATATCTAAAGCCACCGATGTCTTGAATCCCAGAATGTATTCCTTAGGATCTCAAAGCAGTTCTAAATGAACAATGTTGGGATGCTCAGCCTATTCTAAGACCAAGGTACAACATACTGGACTAAATTAGTCCGTTTTGTTCTGATATGTCTATTTACAGAAGATGAACCACTGATGAAAATTAGCAGTGGTGAATCAATTCAGTTAAAACTTTGTTAACCAGTTTCACAAGAAAAGGCTTTGATTTGTCATTTCCTTTGATCACTTCAAGTATAGACAGAAAGGTGACAGGCTTAAACAAATAATTTTATAACTTTTTGTGTCGGCTCATAAAAACTATGTCCTAAAAATTGTTACTATACGATTCTTGTCCTGATTATCTACAGCAATTATCTAAAACCTAAAAGTTTTATTCCTGCACTATTTTTTTCCAAATTAATTTGCCAGATCCAAGAAGGTGTAACAATTTAATTAGATATGGATCAACCTACTCAAGACATGAAAATGGCAGTGTAAACTTGTGTATGTAAAACACATACATATGTTTTAGTCTCTTTGACAGATTTTTTTTCATTCCTGTGACCGTGTTTCTTTGTCCGCAAAATGGGAACTACCGAATTGAGTGCTTGACATGGATGCTGTGAGCTTAATGTTATTCTACTTTGTAAACATGGAAAGCATGTTTATGAACTGTCTTCCAGTTACATGAAAGCAAAGTTCTTATCCATAAACTTTCCACGATGACATAAAAATGCTTTTTAGTATTGAAAAACTGAGAAAAACTCAGTTTACCAATGCTAAAGACTGGAAAAACTGAAGAACGATGAATTTATTCAGTGCTTGTGTCTCTGATACATAAGTATGGGTGAGTTGTTGAAAAATAATCTCACATGAAGATGATCACTGCTTTATCCTTCTCTGTTCTTTGTGTATCTGATGTGACAGAGTTTCAAATAGTTTGTTTCACATGGGCTAAAGACAACAACCAAGCAGTTATTTCTGGTGATTGTGCTTGTCTTCCTGAATACCTAGATAGCAGGAAAATTCATTAGAGTAATACAAGAAAACGGCAAATACTTTTCTGTGTGCCTATCATGTCATGTTAAACTAACATAAGTTACATGCAATTAGCTTAGAGAAGAGAGAGAATTACTGGTATGGACATAATTATGAAATCTTTGTATGCTTTCCTGATTTGGGATGCCAAACATTGTTTCTTAGGACAGGAAACATGTATACTCAAGGGAAGTATCAGAAAGGCCAAAACAGTCAAATGCATGCAAAAGATACAAGATGCTGGTTCCCAGATATTATTTACGTAAACAGTTCTCAAATAGCCAAGTGGAGAAGGTGGTATCAGTGAATCCCACTCATTTCTCCTCATATAATTTCCAAAAATTCAGTGTATGTCCTTATTCTTGCTTTGAGGAGGAAAGAGCTGCCAGGCTGTGAATAGCTTAACCAAACTCTCTACACTTCTCTGCACACTCCACTGAATCTGTTAAGAAGTTCTTCCTGCAGGACTTCTATACAGTGAGAATGAAATGCTGCTGCAGGGCCATTGAATATGGAAAATTTCTAGATCTACTGCTACAAATTCACATGCAGATAGACAAGCTGAAACCCTGCAGCACAGATACTCTTCTCAAAAAAAAGATAACAGAGAACACTGAATTTAGTATTATTTCTGAAAAAAAATAAAATCATTTATTTCCGTTCTCAGAAGTATTTTTATGTCAACATGGAGAGTTTTATGGATGAGAACTTCCATAGCAGAAGGAGCACTGTGTGGCTCAGGACTGTTTTTGACAGCAAGTGAGTTATCTGATGCTACCAGGTAATATTAAGAACAACCAAACAAATATTTAATCATCAAATTTTAATAGCTTAGAATTGGCAAACTGTGCAGATCAATATATCTTGTTTGATTGATATTTTACTGAAGAATTAAGATATTAGATTGGAACGATGCCAGAGACTGAGACATAAGCAGTACCACCAGTTAAAAGGGCCAGGCCTGAGTTAAAGGACAGATATAGATAGAACTGTAAGGGTACCACATTCAGAGATAAAATGATTAAGGTTAGAGGCTTAGCTTGCTCATGTCAGGGACTCCAAAGACTAAGTTGGTGCTGAGAGAAACAGAAAGGTAGGGCTAAAAGTTCAGGTGGTGTGTAAAAAGGTTCCTGGCTGAGCAGGCAGAAAAACAATTCAGAAGGAAGATTTTGGGACGCAGTTACGAAGTTAAAGAGATGGTCTGGGTTCTCTTATATATGTAAATGATAGGATACTTCTGTTGAGGTTTTAGGAGTTCTTTTGTTTTCCTGGGGAATTTTTCCATACTTGTTACTAGGTGACAAACTGTTGTACTTGAGGGTACTTGGGAGAGACAGAGGACCTGGCCACAGGGAAGGGGTTTGAATGAATGGGGGGTTGGGTGAAGCCCCTAGCTCTCGTTTTTTACTCCTGTGTTCGGGGGAGAGCGAAGCTGCCTTCGTGGTGGAGAGAGGTCGTCCCTACTGCATCGCCTGCTTTCTTCTGCTACCCCTGCTGCCTCCAGAGGATCCTACTGGGCACTGGGATCAGCTTGGAGAGAAGTCATCATCACTGCGTTCCTGTTTCTCTTTCTACACCTACTGTCTCCCGAGGATCCTTTGTGCAGAGAGCCTCTCGTCGGCCATCCCCATGTGAGGACTGAGCTGGCTCCGGAGCGGCCCTGCAGGTGTGGGGAGATCATCGCGCCCTCTCTGCTCACAGGGAGTGAACCGCAACAAAGGGGAAAGTGCTCGCGACCGAGAGAGGTTGGCACTGGAGTCCTGGTTTCTGTGTGTTGTTACTACTATAGTTATTGCTGTTCATTTGTCCTGGTTTATATATATATAATATATATATATATTGGTAAAGAACGGTTATTCCTGTTTCTCATATCTTTGCCTGAGAGCCCCTTAATTTCAAATTATAAGCATTCAGAGGGAAGGGGGTT